>JACMIG010000129.1:31277-45251 GCA_014805385.1 Levipalatum texanum
CCCCCCCTCTACCTCCACTCTTCGTTCCCCTTATCACAGACCTTGTTCCCTGATGAAAGACCGTGCGATAATTGCAGCAGAAGAACAAAAGAGTTAATCTTGATTGTCCCATCTCATCCAGGGCCAAAAAATCTTCTGCAGGCTTACGGAAACTCGTCCACCGACGTATCCCTTGTACCAAGTGGCTGGCCAAGTACCAGTGGAGGTGCCCCACACGAGACCGACCCCAAGTCCACTTCCCCCTTGCAGGTCCTCCCTTCCCCGTGATTTCATTGCTGGTGCCACTCTCGGTATCTACAACATCCCCCAGGGTGAGTCCCCCTCTCCCCTCCTCCCTCCACCCCCTCCAGGCATGGCCTACTCCGTCCTCGCCTCTCTCCCTCCAGTCTTCGGCCTCTACGCCTCCTTCTTCCCTCCCCTCTTCTACTTCGTCTTCGGTTCTTCCTTCCACTCCTCCTTCGGTGTCTTCTCCATCACTTCCCTCCTGGCGGGCCAGACTCGTCTCTCCCTCCTCCCCGACACTGCCAATGGGACGGAGGAGTTCATCGATGGAATGGGTCCCTTCCGCCCGATCGACGTCATCTCCACCTTGGCCCTCACCGTTGGCCTCATCCAGGTGGGAGGAGGGAGGGGGGAAGGTGTGATCTTCTGTCTGGCAGCTGATAATGGCAGCGTGTCGCCTTGACTTCCTCACCGCATACCTCTCCGACCCCGTGGTATCGGGTGAGTGATGACCAAGGATTCCGATTATATCCGATAACACAACTGTGAACTGTGGTCTGAGATATTTTGGGAAATTAATATCTCTGCAGGATTCAACCTCGGCGCCGCATGCCATGCCCTCGTCGCCCAATTCCCTGCCCTCCTTGGAGTGAAGACTGCCAAGAGGCCATCCGAGTTCTTCGTCCTCTTCAAGGTACTCCTCCCCCTGTTTTCCCTCCCCTCCCTCCCTTCAGACCCTCGCCGACATCGTCGAGTCCATCCCCATGGCCAATGCCGCCACAGTCATCACATCGGCCATCTGCATCATGTATCTCGTAGTGGCCAAGATTGTGACCCAGAAGATTCGATACCTCAAGCTCTTCCCCAATGAACTCGTCCTCGTGAACAAGACCTTTTCTTTGTGAATTCAAGGCTGAAATGCAGATGATCATGGCAACGATCCTTTCACTCGTCATCGGACTCGAGCCTGAGTTCAAGGTCAAGATCATCGAGACTGTTCCTACGGGGTACCTTCCCCCTCCCTCCTCCCTCCACCCTCCCCTCCCCTCAGGATGCCCTCCCCCGCAGTCCCTAACATCCGTCTCATTCCCTACGTCATCCAAGAAGCCATCTCAATCTCCATCGTCGCCTTCGCCGTCACGGTCTCCATGGGGAAGTTGTTCGGAAAGAAGCACAAGTACTCGGTGGACACCAACCAGGTGCCCCTCCTCCCTTTCCCTCCCCACTCCTCCATCTTCCAGGAGCTCCTTGCCCTCGGCCTTGGCGGTACCTTCTCGTCGTTCTTCTCGGTCTTCCCCTGTTCCACTTCCCTCTCTCGTTCCCTCGTCAACGAGGCAGCAGGGGCGAGGACTCAGATATCTGGCCTCTTCTCCTCCTTCATCGTTCTCCTCGTCATCCTCTGGATCGGCCCTCTTCTCTCGTCTCTTCCCCTCTGTGTCCTCTCCTCCATCGTAGTCGTTGCCCTCCGATCGCTGTTCATGAAAGTGACGGAGCTCCCGTACCTCTTCCGTTTCTCCAAGACTGACTTCGTGAGTATCCCCCTCTCCCCTTCGAAGGCCCTCCTCCGCCTTCAGGCCATCTGGATAGTCACCGCCCTCTCCGTCATCTGCTACGACATCATCCAGGGACTCGCCGTCGGAATTCTCTTCGCCCTCTTCACTGTCATTCTCCGTACTCAATTCGCCCGTACTCGTCACATCGTGGAGGTTCCCTCTGTCTCCTTCCCTCATCTCTTCTTCCCCTCTGCAGGTTTCCTCTGGCGACTTCCGCGACGCCCGCCACTTCCCCTCCGCCGTCGTTCCCTCCGTCCCCGTCATCCGCTTCGACGCTCCCCCTCTCTTCACTAACTGCGAGTTGCTTCGGGCTGCGGTGGGGGAGGAAGCGGAGAGAGTGGCCACGGGGGGCAGCGACTGCGATGTCAGCAAGGAGAGGCCGTGGAAGTGTATTGTACTCGACTGCTCCACATGGACTCACACTGACAGCATGGGGGTCGAGATCGTCAGGGAGGTGAGGAGAGAAGGGGAGGGAAGAGGGAGAGAGGACTCCCTTCCAGCTACACATCGACCTCTGCAACAAGCAGATCCTGCTCATGTTCGCCAACGTGCGCAGTGAGTGCCCCCTCAACCCTCCATCTCCTCTCCTCCCTCCTCAGGCTCGGTTCGCCTGCAGTACGAGGCCTCCGGTCTCTACTCCGTCCTATCGGACAACCAATTCTACCCCTCCATCGGGGACGCCCTCAAGGTGGCAGCGTCCATCTCCAGCGAGTCCTCCTTCCACCCTTTCCCCGACCTCAAGTCCAAGCTGGCCAAGTACCTCTCCAACCTCCCCCTTGCCTAGTTCCTCTTCCGCCTCCTACACGGCTACACTTCCCTGGAGGAGACTATGTACAATTCAATGACATTTCGATGCTCACTTTGCACTCAAGGCAATAGGATCTGATATCAATTTTTCATCGCTCACTATTTGTACATTTCTCGAACGATTTCATTCCGGTAAATTTAGGAAGGTCCTCGTATTCATGTCAGCATTTTTGTGTGAAAACTGTTGCCGTAGAAATGAGTAAAAAGATTCATTTGGGCAACAATAAAAGGCGTGGTGAACGAGGCAGAACATGGACTAGGACAACGACTGCCACACACATAACACAAGGGAAATACTCCGAAGTCGTACTGGTTTCTGTGGACAGGCAAGGATCCCGTAGAGGCGGTCGAGCAATGATAAAAGTGAGGAGAAGGGAAGGGAGGAGTAAGTAGAGGATGGAGGGGGAAGGGGAAGGGACTCGTGGGGGAAGACTCTGGATGGGAGAAGCGGAGGCAGGGACACCGGAGGGAAGATGAGGGAAGAAATGTCATTGGGTGGGATGAAACAATCTATGCACTAACAACACGACGAGAATGATTTGGGCAATGTGACACCGGAGATGAGAAGAGGAATAAGATATGGACACTACCTAATAGAGGAAGAGAGAACACTTGAGATCTAGATATAGTGGAAGGTACGGAGACTCAGAGTATGAGATTCTCGACGAGGGAGTGGAGGCGGAGAAGGGCCTGCTGGTGGATGGGGAGGCAGCTGCGGCGGTCGTTCGTCACGGGGTCGATCGACAGCCACGACAGGTGGTTGTACTGCTCCAGCACGTATCTGAAGATCATAAGCGGTTGGGTAGATGCCAATTTATAATTTGGCAGGGTGCCAAAAACTATCTCATAGTCTCCTAACCTGAGGACGTCGTCGGAATTGGAGGAGTCGAGGGGGTGGCTGCTCTCCTGCTCCTTGTCCTTCTTCTGGTTCAGCGACGGCATGTCGTCGTTCCTGACGAGAAGAACTCTCTCCCCCTCCCCCTCTCCCTTCCAGTACCTGTACAGGGCGGGCTCGTTGATGTGGAGACTGCTCCTCAGATGGACGGGAAGTCTCCTCTTGAGGGAGGGACAACTGGCCCAGAACCAGGATGGCAGTTCAGGGGCGGGAACAGTGGATACGAGCCATCCACTGGCGAGTGGCTGATCAGCCATCTGTTCTTGTGTCTCGTAGAGGGAGTCGGCATGAGTCCCTCGAATGCCCGCCACCGGTTGCTGGTTTCCCGTCAGCAGGTCGTCCATGATCTCGTTCATGTCATCCTGTATCTCTATCTCGAAGCCCATTCCGAAGTCGTCGTCCTCCGCGGCCGCCTCGGCAACGTTTCCAGTCTATAAAAGGGAGTATATCTCTTCTCCTCCCTCTCCTCCCTCTCCCTCCTCATCCACTCCTCCCCTGCCTCACCTGGAACATAACGGAGGTGTTGAAGACGAGAATGTGGGAGCATGAGGCGTCTCCGGGTGAGTGGAGGGGTCTCCCCTTCCCTCCTCCCTTCTCCCCCGTCGGTTTCTCGAAGGTGGTCGAGGACGAGGGCAACAGCATCAGATTGGGCTCTGCCTCGGTGGAGACGAGGCAGGCGGAGAGGAGAGAAGGGGCGAAGGAGGAACAGGCTCCACAGGCCTCTCGCAGACGGGTGGTGAAGCCTTTGAGCTTGGCCTTGGAGAGACACGAGTGCCAGGCTGAAGGGGAGAGAAGATGGAAGGAAGAGAGGAGGGGAGGCACCTTTGAACTCCCCGTGGCCCATCCTTCCAAGCTTCCCAATTACGAGTCTCCACGGCCTTTTCTCCTGGCAGATGACTCCCGTGATGTACTTCCACATCCTGTCCATGGCCTCGCGGATGGACGACTTGTTGGAGTATCGATACCTGCAAGGGGAAGACTCTCTCTCTCCCCTTCGCCCTCCATCCTCTCCTCCTTCCCTCGTACTTGGCATTGTTCTGATCGGGCCGTGGTCGGATGTTGATGATGGCGCTGTCGCTGATCTTCCCCACTCCGTCGGTCACTGCCACCACCACGAACTGCCCACGGACGATGCAGTACGAAACGAAGAGGGTCTGCTCGTCCGGAGAGTTCAATTGGATCTGAAGGAGTGAAGGGATGGTGGGGGGAAGGATGGTAAGGGCACCTTGGTCTCGCTCTTGGCGGTCAGCATGGGGATGGAGGAGAGATGGAAGGCGGAGGGGTGGAACTTGTAGAAGGTGGTCGGCCCAGGGGCGTCGTTGCGGGTGACGTGGTCGACGAGGTCGGTGAGATTAGAGGCCGGGCCGAAGCGAGTCATCGACATCGGCATCGTCGATCGAACAGCGTCCAGTCTGCAGGGAGTGGAGGGAATAAAGGAGGGGAGTAAAGGAAGAGGGGGAGGTCTTCTCACCTCAGCAGCCGTGGCTGTCCATACACACTGAGTGCAGTCTCCTTCATCAGGTCTTCCAGCACCGTCCGGTCGATGTGATTGACCTCGGCGTGTTTGAGGGCGGAGACGAGGTTCCACGTGCTGGTGGTGGCCTCCTTGTCGACTCGGTCCATGTCCGCTGCCACTCCCATCACTTCCATCATCCTCTGCAATGGCCACTCTCCTCATCTCCCACTCTTACTCTCCACTATACACGAACCCTCTCACTGATCCCTTCTTCCATCCCTCCCCCTCCCTCACCTGAACAGGCAGCAGTTCGACCTGCACCATGACTGCCTTCTCTGGCACGAGGTTGTGGAGGACGCTGTTGTATGCCCTCAGCAGTGCCTGGACGGCGACACGGGCGGCGACGTCGTTCCTGCCGTCGTTGCCGAAGACTGGCCAGGTGACGAGGTAGACGACAATGACGTGAGGGAGAGTGCCGGGGTCGTCTGAGGGAAGGTCTTCGGGTTCGGCATCCGGAGGAGGTTGGAGGGGGAACTGAAGGGGAGCGAGTAGGGTGGAGGGGAGGGAGATGGGTACCTGGGGAACCTGCTGAGGCATCATGGGCATCTGCTGGGGCATTCCCATCATATTGCCCATTCCTCCCATGTCTCCTCCTCCCATCATGTTCGGATCCCACGACGGTTGGTTGTCATCGGCGGCTGAAGGGAAGGAGGGTATAGGGGAGAAGAGGGAAGGGGTCTTACGAGGTGTGAGGGCAGGGGAGGGGGCGACAGGCTTCTCGGGTGAGGAAGGGAGGCCGCGGGCAGAGGGAGGCACTCCCTCCTCGTCGTCCCTGTCGTGTCTGGGTGGACCATTGACGATCTTATCCTTCCTGTATCTCTCACGGGCGATCCACGTCTTCTTCACCATTCGCCTGCACAGAAGATCAGTCAAGGAATAGGATAAATAGAGTACCGGAAGAACATTCGACTGAAGATGCTCTCCTCGTTGTCGATGGGATAGGGCTCCGCGAGCACCTTGGACAGGATTCCCTCCACGCCCGAACAGTACTTCTGGATCGTCTCGAGCATCGGCTGCAACGAGGGAAGGAGTAGAGGAGGCAAGAGGAGGGTCTACCTTGGATGGAGTGTCTCCGAGGTACTTGCTGACATCCGACAGCCACTGGGTGGTGAGCCCGTAGTTGGATCCGTAGCATTTGTCTGAGAGGGTGTCCCTTCCCCCTTCCTCCCCTCTCCACTCACAGGTCCGAATGACTCCATCGTCAGTGGCTCCTCCCTTGATGAGTGGAACGTGGCGGCCGAGGCGGAGACGAGTCTCGTAGGTCCTGCAGTCCCCTCGTGAACCCTTCCCCTCTCCCTCCACTCACTTGCTGAACTTCCTCATGTAATTGCGGGCGATCTCGGCGATGTTGTTGTCGTCGGGAACGACGGCGATGTAGAGAACGTCCTTGGGAGAGTCGTGGGGGGCCAGTTGGAGGGTCTCCCAGAATCGAGTGGCCGACGGGGCGATGCGAATGCCCTCCCGATGGGTGGCCATCTGGATGAAGGGCACCGCCTCCGGAGCCGACGCCTCCTCCTCCACCAACGCCGACGACTTGATCGCCTTCGTCGACAAACTCCGCCAGGTGAGGGGACCCTCCACGGGGTAGGAGGGGGCATCGGTGGTTGAGGAGTCCCTGTAGAGGGAAGCGTAGAGGGGGAGGGGGAGGTGAGAGGAGTAAATTTGTGGACGAGAGTAAGAGGAAGGGCTCACTTGACTGCCAGTTCGAGTAGTGGCTTCAACTCCCTCAGCAGTGCCTGCAGCTCCGACTCGGCGGGGTCGACGACCTCGTTGGCGACCTGGAATGCCCTCCTCCCAATCCTCTCCTTTCCTCTCCCCACCTGCACTCCCCAGTCACTGATGAATGGAGTCCGAGTGTCGCTGTCTCCGGAAGGAATGGAGAGGGCGGCAGCCTCCATGGCCCCTTTCCCCAGTCCCTTCCTCTCGCTGCTGTCGAGCTGGGAGATGACGTACTCCGTGGAGCAGTCACCCACTTCTCCCACCGAATATGAAGGCTGAAGAGAGAGTATAAGAAGAGGGAGAGAGGGTGGAAGGGGGTACCTCGATCGCCTTCCTCGTCCTCATCCCTCCCCCGATGCCCGCGACGAATCCACCGACATCGAAGGTGTAGGCGATGGTGCGGAGAAGGTCGAGGAGATCGCGGTCAGACGAGGAGTTGGCATCGAACCTGGAGGGGAGGATAGAAGGGAGAGGGGAAGGAATACCTACCATTTGTGTCCCTTGCTGTCTTCGTCTCCGAGTACAACACTGTTCTCATCCCCCGTGGCCTCCCTCGCATCTTCAACGAAGAGACCCGCCCTCATGGAAAGGGCGCGGTGGCGGACGACACTGAAGGGGAGAGATGGGGTCGTTGGCAGTGGCCTCGTACCTGAAGGCGCAGGTGCAGGCCATGTCGGAGGACATGTAGAAGCCGTGCCACGGGCCGATATACGATGTCTGATCCGCCGGAGAGAGACGAAGCACCTGGAGGACGGGAAGGAGATGAGAAGAAAGGAAGGGGAGGGAGTACCCGGTGGGGGGAGATGTAGACACCGATCTCCTTCGCCTTGATGGAAGCGAAGCAGGAACACGTGGGGGTGGAGTCGAAGATCCAGTCCATGTGCAGGTCCAGAATCGTGTCCTGAAGAGAGAGAGGGTAGTGGAGGAGGAGGATGGAGGGGAGGGGAGTACCTGGAGGATGACTGCCATGGCCACGGAAAGGCCGCCGCCCTCCTTCCTCTTGGCACTCATCTGTACTGTCGCCCCAGCTGCCACCATGGACGAGGCCGCGGAGACTGCCGACACTGGAGGGGAGGGGATGGGAGAGGATGAGAAAGGAGGACTCACTGAACGATCCTCCCTGCACAGCGGCCACGGCGGTCGACGTCGACGGGAGCATGTTCCCCGGACTGGATTCGGCCGATCCCGGAGGGAAGGAGGATCCATTGTGGGGAGGGAGGGCGGGAACGACGAAGGAAGCTGAATGGAGGAGGTAGAGGGGGGAGAGGGGCGGAGTCTCTTACAGGCTGCAGTCGGAGGAGGGGCGGCTGGTTGAGGCTGTTGCTGTGAGAGGGGACTGGGGTATCCAGGGGGGTATGCCCCTTGAGGGAGGCCTCCCGGGTACTGGCCCTGCTGCTGGCGGAACTGCTGCTGAGCCAGCATCTGAAGTGATCCCTTCCTCCTCTTCTCCTCCTCCCTCGATACCTGCTGTTGGTGTTGGTGGTACATCTGCTGCTGGGGAGTCATCATGGGATATCCGCCCTGTGAGGGATATCCTGGTGGCATCCCCATGGGCTGGGGGTAGGAGGGGGAGGGAGTGGGAGAGTAGCCAGGCATGGAAGGGTGGCCCATCCGCCCGTACGCCCCTCCCATCATCATCGCTCCCGGTGGGTAGCCCTGGAGGAGGGGAGAAGTGGAGGGTAAGGGGAGGGGGAGGAGGTACCTGCATGGGACCCTGGGGGTAGGGGTGCATGGGGGGAGTGCTGCCGTAGGGGGGAGGAGGACCTCGCGCACCCATTGGGTGCATCTGAAATTGTACAAATAAATATTGGAGTATTGATTGAATTACCTGTCCAGGCATGGGTCCACCAGGGAAGGGATTGTGCTGGCCTGGCAGGTTGTATCCCGCTCCCATCATGGCGGGATTGGGGATCTGTCCAGGGACGGAGTGGCCCATCTACAGAGACGTCGACGAGTTCACGGAAGGGGGATACTCACCTGCTGGGAGAGGATGGAGGGAGGGCCGGAGGAGACGGAGGCGAACTGCCTCATCTCCACCTTGTTGACGTGTCTCTCGATGGCTGTCATCAACGTCGACTTTGCAGCCACCTTCTTTTCCTGAAGGTTTCTCTTCCTTCTCCACCCGCCTACTTCCTCCTCCCACCTTCCTCTTCTTCGACGCCGTCCTCTTGAAAGTCGGCAGCCGTGGTAACCTCTCTTTCCTGATGACGTGGGGACGGAAGTACTTGGAGGAGGAGGTGGAGGCGGTGGAGGAGAAGAATATACTACTCGGAGTGAAGGAGGCGGAAGGGGCGAACTGCAAGGGAGGGCCTTGTCATCTCCGTGGAAAGATACACTCACCATCTTCCTGTTGGCCTCCTCCGAGTAGAGTGTACAGGGATGGGAGAGATGGAATAGCTCGTGGTCTTCCTCGGAGCTCGTCGACTGCGTCCCCAACTCCTCCTCTGCCTCCTCCTTCTTGACGGGGGCAGCGGGAGACTGCACCTGAAGACACTGTCCTGTTCACTCTTTCCAGTTGTTTCCTTACCATGTCAGGAGGGAGAACGGAGGGAGGCGTTGGGTAGATCTTATTCAACGATGGATCCCCCACGTCGTGGGCGACCATCATGGGGTCGTCGGTGATCATGGAGAAGGGCATCGGACCCACGGAACGGGGATTCTTCTGTAGAGGGAGAAGTAGGAGGGAGGGTGAGGGATCACTTACATTGGTCTCGTTGCTCGCAGGGGGCGACAGGACGTCCGTCTCCATCGGCTGAACAGAGTGTACTTCCCTCCAGTCGTCGTAGTCTCCACTCGTCCCTTCACCGGCGTCCGAGTCCGTGGCGGAATTGAACCCGTCGACGGTGGCCTCCCGTGGTAGTGGCCCTTCCTCCTCTCCGTCCTCTCCCTCCGATGGTGCCTCGTCGACAGCCTCGAATAGGGCGGCCACTCGGTAGTCCTCGTCCTTCCCGTCTCGTGGCCACGGGGACCTTCTCTCGAGGGGGGAGGAGGCGTTCTTCCTCATTGCCTTGTCGACTATCCTCGTCAGTTTAGCCCTTCTCTTGGCCATTCTCTTGTAGTCGACGGCTCCGATGTCGACGGCGGGTCCTTCCATCCACTCCTTTCTGTTGTACTCGCGGGAGCAGAATTCGACCTGTGGAGGGAGAGGATGTTGAGAAGGGAGGGTACGGGGGATAACCTTGATGTCTCCATCGTCGTCGTCGCTGTCGGGGTGGGGCCTGGGGCCGGTTCTGACTCCGGAGCTTCTCTTCTTGTTGTCTCCCCTTACTCGTGAATGGTATTTCCTTCTAGAAGGGACCTCATTCTCTGTCTAGAAAGGGTCTCCTACACGACGACATCCTTGTCCATGTCTGCCGTGGGGTCGAAGAAGTAGTCGCTCTCCGTGATCTTCTCCTTTCCCATGGGGCGACTCGCGTACTGGCGCTCGTCCACGTTCCTGGAGACACTCTATTCCAGGGTTCATAAGAACAAGACTTACTCCCTGCGTGCGAACAGCTGTTCGAACTTCTTGGGGTCTTTCTTCAGCTCGGCCATGTCGATGTGGGCAGTGACGCACTCGCTCTCGCACGGAGACAACACTGCAGAAAGCCCCCCTTCCCTCCTATCTATGCTCTCCTGCCAACCATGGATGGGAGTGAAGGGGGAGCAGTCGTAGTCGACGTCGTCCACGGAGAGGGCCTCCATCTCCCTCGGAGCCTCTCCAGAGGGGGAGGAGGGGGCGGGGACGGCAGTGATCCTGCATTCACCTCTCATTCTCTACATACGGATCAGTCACTTACGTATTGAGCTCTCGGTAGGCGTTGAGCTGGGCGATGTCTTCAGCTCGGAAGGGAATCCAAGAGCCAAAGTCCGTCTTCTCGACCTCGTCGTCGTCATCGAGGTCGGAGCAGGAGGAGGAGCCCTCCCTCATCCCCCGATACTTCCGCTGGGCCATGAGGACACGGAGGTTCTTCCTCCTCTCCTCGATGCGGGAGGTGCTCCCTCCACGTTGTCGTCCCTTCTTTCCACTCTTGGTAGGAGTGGCGGGGGAGGAGAAGGAGTGAGGGGTGGGAGAGAGGACGGGGGCAGAGTCAGGGACACTTCCTGTAAGGGGAAGAGAGGGTTCTGACTAGGGAGTTTTGAGACATACCGACGGCGTGGGGAGTGGAGGGAGTGGCGGCGTTGGCGGGAGTCGGAGGGCCAGAACCGGATGCCGCAGCCGCTGCCTTCATCTGGCACGTGTGGCAGATGCAGCCAGGGGCGTGTCTGCAGGGAGACAGTCTCATCCTCTCCCTCTTCCCCTCTCCCTCCCTCTCTTCTCCCCTCCACTCACTGTTCCACAGGCATTCCGTAGTTCATCTTATTGAGTACGGGTGCCCTGTTGGCGGCAGCGACAGTCGCCTCTTCCACTGGTCCTTGTGTTCCCTTCAACGCGGCGTCGCTCATCGACGAGTCCACGAGCGCCGTTCGCTTCTGCGTCGAGGCTGCAGGAAAAAAATTCATCGTTTTATTCCAGAAGGTTAATGTGTAAAATTATTTCATTTATAAATGCCTACCAGTGATGAGGTTGTCGGTGGGGGCGGGGTGGGTCTGGTTGGCCTTCTCGAATGCCTTCCTGCTCTTTCTCCTCGATGCCAGTGCTCGACTGTCTGCCACCTTCACGAGAACGTATCGAGACGGCCACCGAATCTGCTGTGCACGGACCTGCAGCAAATATTGTTTCGAAAATTACATTATTTATTGTTGGAGTCCACAAGGCTTCCGATGAATGCTGATTTTAGGGAATTATTCAACTGATTCAAATGTCAAACGAGCCTTCGCCCACCTCGACAGTGATCATCTTCGGCATGATGTCGTCGAGGTCGTTCTCGTCCTTCTTCCTCTCGACCTCCTTGAGAGGGGCGGAGTCACTGGAGTTGGAGGACTCTCCCCCGTCGGTCTCCATCTTCTCCGTATCCTCCTTCTCCTTCTTCTTCTCCTCGAGGGGTCTCTCGATGGAGTCTTCGAAGAGGTGCATGTCCCTCCATGACTGGAGCTGCCTCTCGTCCTCGTCCTTGTCCTCCTCTGCCCTGTCCTTCTTGGGAGGGAGGCAGGCGGCAATGGCCCAAGGGGCGAGAAGGAGGGGGAGAGCCTCGTCCTCCTCCTCGAGGTGGAAGGGAGAGAGACGAGTGAGGGCTGGCTGCTGCTGCACGCAGGTGGCTACCATCACGTGGCCAGCCCCGAGCACAGTGAACTTGTGGCTGTGGGCACGGCCGTAGCTGAAGGGAAGGAGGGTGGAGGGGGAGGAGGGGAAGGGACTCACGCTTCGGCCGATCCTCGACTCGCGAGCTCCTCGTAGCTTAGGAACGGATCGTAGAACCACCTGTAAACACGGAGAAATAGAATCGGCTTAAGTATTATATTACGATCTATTTTAAATCTATTCCGATGAAAGCACGGTAGACGAGATAAACCCAGTAGCTAAGTTCGGAATTCGGCATTGGCTATCTCTGATTCTCGGCAATGATTTTTCTAGCGACAATGTGACTCACCGTCCGACCCTCATGAACTTGCCGGCCCTCCTGTAGGTGCTCTCGATGCGAGTGTGGATGGCCTTGAAGAAGAGAGTCCGCACCTGCAGGACCGTTCATAATACTTGCATTTCCTTTGACGGCAGTGTCATGATATTCAATGTCAACTTACGTCGTAGGAGATGCTTCCGCCCTCCTCCGGCACGTCTTCTTCCCCTTCAAACACGTATGCCATTCAAATAGATCCACAACTAAAAGTGGTGTAGAAAACGTCGTCGTATGGAAATTGCGGTAGATTACTGTAATTAGTAAACGACGACGTTTACTACACAATTGGTCAGAAAGTTGTTATCAGTGACCGACCTCCTCGATGTGTCTTGTTGAGGCCGTTGGTGATGTTGTCGATGTCCTCCGGTTCGTGGCTTCCGAACCTGCACTCCCTTCTATTTCTCTGTTCGTGGTAGGGCAACTGACCAGAAGATCCATAGTTCCTTCGGTTCACTGAGCACGAGGTGAGGGACGTCGAACTGGACGGGCATTTCCTTCCGGGGCGTCCGTCTCCACACACTCCAGATGTTTCTCTGCAACGTAGTTTTCTCTCTCGGAGGGTCCTTCGTAAACAACGTTGATTTCGAACATTTAATCGCGTTCATCTTATTGACAATCCTGTTAGATTCTTAATTTAATTCAAGAATATTTTTGTACACTCAATCAAAATCTTATCCAGATCCAAATTGGCTAAGTGCCAAAACGATAATCGCAAACTGAATCGGTGTCTAAATTCCACAATAATTGTTTTAATCTATTTAACTAAATCTTTGGGATTGGCTTACACTCTGTAGTCGCCCGTAGGCAGCGAGCAGTTTGTCGTCGCCGAAGTGGGCGGCATCCTTGGTAGTCCCGTCGGCCGTCGACTCGTACATCCGCCAGCGGAGACCCGCCAACTCCGCCTGCACTCATTTTAAAGTTTTTATTTGTTTATTGTTTTTTTATTAAGTAAATAAATTAATTTTGGTATATAACTAACCACGGCGAACATGTTGGTATAGCAGTCCTCGAGGCTGCCTCCATTCTGGACGAGGTAGGTTGAGGATCCCGCGGGGAGGTTCTCCTTCGAGGGCGTCGCCACCCCCATGGGAAGGGAGGTGAGGGAGGGGGGATCCTTGGAGGGAGCCCCTCCTCCCCCGCCAACGGCCCCGCCACCGCTACTCATTACGACTGCAAAAACGATACAATCAGAATAAATAAAATAATTAATGATATTAATATTTAAAAAGAAAATGGAAAAATCAAGTATACTGCTTGAGTGAGTTTAAGAGTTGATGATCTGATCTACTCTCCCCTGCCGGCAGCCAATCAATCATTGAGTGTCAGTCGGGGGTGTCCTCACCTCGGGGGCCTCGTTCCTCTCTGCATGAATCGACAGGGGGCGTCTCTCCTCTCCTCTCGACGGATCCAATCGGAATCTGCAATCGACGATGGCCGCCACTCGAATGAACTCGGAGGGGAAGAGCGACGATAAGGAAAGGGAAGGGGAAGACAACGGGTTCACCCCCGAGAGGAGGAAGAGGGGAGGGAAGGGGAGGGGAGGGGAGGACTGTCCTCCCCTCTCACCCTCGTCTTCCTCCCGTTCACCCCTATCACGCAAAGTGAGCAAGCCACCAGGGGCAATTTATGAACAAGGAGCCGGGGTCTCGGGTGAGAGTTTGGAGGGAGTGGAGGGAGGGTGGAGGGGGCGAGACGGGGAGAGTGGAGGGGGACATCGAAAGAGAC
>JACMIG010000130.1:21457-36415 GCA_014805385.1 Levipalatum texanum
CCCCCCCCCCCCCCCCCCCCCCCCCCCCGCCCCCCCCCCCCCCCCCCCCCCCCCCCCCCCCCCCCCCCCCCCCCCCCCCCCCCCCCCCCCCCCCCCCCGCCCCCGCCACTAAAGAGCACCTCGAAGGATAAAGAGAATGGAGGCAGGGGAGGACTGGAGGAGACACTGCACATTGTAGGTAGTGCACCAGGAGATTGGTTAGGAAGTAGCTAGAAATAAAGATCATTCTGAACACAAGGCAGTAGTACCTGCTGACCAGAGTCTTGGGGTTGAAGAGGGATGAAGACCAATGCTTGATATAAAGGCATAATCGAGAGAAGCGATTGTCTATCCTGCGGGAGAAAAGGTGGTATAAACGAGAAGAGGAATTCGCTTACGATTCGAGCATCGCCATGAACTGTGCGAAGTAAACTGCGCTTTTGTCGATGGTGATTTTAACATCGAGGGCTCGACCACCCATGTGACATACGAATTCGAGCTCAAGTGGGAGGGGAAGAAGTGAAAGGTGGAAGGAAGGACGGATATACCCAGAATTCTGCCCTCGTCATGAGATTTCCTCCCTTGTTGGTGATGATGTACGGAAGGGTGGGGAAGAAGATATCCCTGACAATGAGTGGTGAGGCGAGGCGAGTAAGAATGCAAGGATTGGAGGAAAGTACCTAACTGCGGAGTCGGGCATGGAGGGATTGGAGGCGACCAGGGCGAGGTCGAGGTTGGAATCCTTCTTGGCGAGGGAAGCAGCAGACGACCCCACTATCTGCAGAGTGACGCCATGCCCCTCAAGGAGCTGAAAAAGATTTTTGTTTTTGATACGCGAGACAAGGTACCGGGATCATCTCCCTGAGCAACACTTGATGTACTGTTTGCTTCCTCTCGTAATCTTCGCGTAGCTGCAATTGAAATAGACACATCAACCGAATGCCACTCTCCATTCCTAACCCTCCGTTCAACCTAGACACTATACTTACCGAAGCATTTGCATTGAAGTACTGGACGATTTCGTTGTCAATTGCACTCAAGCCCTGGGCGGCGACGCGTTCCCATATCTTATAATTGTATTGCTAAAGAGTCATGAGAAGGACAGCCAACCTGGTGTTCGTTGGGAAACATGCAGGTTTTTGTCACTCCCCATTCTCTATTCACTACTCGATCTCGATCTGCAACCGAAATAGTTGAAGAATTTTGCCTCTTCCGAAACGCCTACAGAAAACAGTTCACCTTTATGTGTTCCTTACATCCAGATGAGTTAGAACAATACCAAAGAGGTACTTTTATGAATATGGTTTATCTAAAGAACAAACATCTACCACTTGCTAGTGTATTGAAAATCAAGAAGCTCATTAAGATACTGTTTGAAATTGGTCAACTATATAATATACCATACATCTTAGTTCGTGGTATGAGGGGCTCACCCATTAGGGCTCCGATCGTTCGAATGGACATCTCCATTACTCTCCAGTGGTCGTCGCAGAGCTTCAGAATCGTTTGATCACTCCTCTTGGTCTCTTCACTCGTAACACGCGGCTCTCCACTCTTGGACTGGCCTTTGTGTTCCTCGCTGTCCTTCCTCCTCCCCCTTCTTTCCTTCTCTTCATCGCCATTCGCATACCGAGGAGACGGAAGAGGTGATCGACTCCTACTCCTATCGGATCGAGGATCCAGAAGAGCCCTCTTCTTCTTCTCGATCTTGGCCAGTCTTTCTCTCAACACCTCCTCTTCCTTGTCCAGTTCATCTTGTTTCCTTCTTTCGATGTCCCTCTCCTCATCCTGCCTCCTTTTCTTCTCCTCTTCCCACCACCTCCTCTTCTCCTCCTCATCCTTCTTTCTCTTGCCATCACCAGCTCGTCGTTTCTTTTCATCCTCTGCTCTTCGTTTCTTCTCATCCTCAGCTCGTCGTTTCTTCTCTTCCTCCCGTCTCCTCTTCTCTTTTTCCTCTTCGTATTCATCACTTTCCTCGTCAGAGCTCTGAGAGCTGTCGTTGTCCTTCGTCTTCCTTTTCTTGGCCTCGAGCCAAGCTCTCAGTCTGTTCTCCGTTCTCTCCTGCTCTGCCTCTCTTTTCTCCTCCAGCATTTCCTCCCTGAGACTCCTGATAGTGGAAGTCGTACTGGTGGGAGGATTAGGGAACAATCCAAGGGAGGGATCCGCTCCTGATGTATAGGGGTCGGGACCGAGTCCAGGTCCCATGCTAGGGTCGAATCCAGGAGGGGGAGCATTGAAGAAGGGAGGAGGTTCCATCATGGTGGAAGGCATGCATGTCGCTCCCATGTCAAATATGGAAGGAATATGGTCGCGAGGAGGAAAGGGCATGTTGAATGGGGGAGGAACGAATGGCGGAGGTTGGGTAGGGATAAATGACGGAGGTGGCATAGTAGCAATAACAGATCTCCCCATAAACATCGGTTCGGAAACCGGATGCGGAAGCTTGTTCCGCGAAATTGTAGAGACAGGAGCCTTCTTGGCAACCGCAGGGGTAGGCATTTTCTTGGAGGCAGCTGGTTTGCTGGCCGGGACAGATGCCTTGGCATTTGAAGGGGGAGGAGGGCGGGGGGCGGTGGGGGCGAGTCTTTGCGCGGGCAGTGGGAATCCTTCAGCATCAAGTCGAGTGCACATCTCCTTGGCCCACTCCATGGCCTTCTCCTTCGGCTGCTCCCGAATCCATGCTTGCAGGAACGGAGGCTGCAACAGTATTTTAAGACCGTCGTTGTGAAAATGGAAAATCACCAAAATGCTGCATTAAAAGATTTAATGAGTCCGCTACACGAGCATCATGGAAAAGCGAGGCCATAATAATAAAAGGTACAACAATAGAAGCTTTAAGGAAACTAAATACATTGGTAGTACTGGGAATCACAAGGAACATTGGGATAGAACCAAAAACCATCGCTACCATAATGCATTTAGTTTCCATTTCGCTCACGTGTTGAACATGGACGCAGGGTAGTGCAGGAAATCGGGAGATCCTAATTTCTTATAAACGCTGAGCAATATGAAGCGGAAATGTTGCGCAGATGGGAAAATTTGAGAACCTTTTGGACTTGGACAATACCGTGATATAAGAGGGGTGAATCTAACTTTAGCGGCGATTTGGAAAAAAGGGCTGTTTTGAGATTTCTGTGCCGGGCATGCTTGCACTTTACCTCCCGCGCATCAGAAATCCCCGGGATTTTTGTGCCAAATTTGGAGCAGAAATCCCAAAACAGCCCTTTTTTTCCGAATCGCCGCTAAATTTAGATTCCCGCCTCTTATATGAGATGAAATCTTTAAAAAAAGATTCGCCAAAAACCATGCCTTGGGGATTTCTTGGAACCCTTATCAGTGGGGGATTCCTGTGTCACCGGGACATGGAAATGCCCGAAAATTCCGATATCCAGAGGAGTACCAAAATTGATCGATGCCCCCAGAAAGAATGGATTTGTGGAATATCGAGCAAATGGATGGAATGTTAGTGCCCCCCATGACACATAATCCCTTTGATCCTTGCTCAGTTGTGGCGCAGAAATTCCCGCGATTTTGGCGAATCTTGTTTAGATTAGCACAATATTTTACATCGATGGTATTAAAGACTTGTGATTGTCTGTCTTACAGTAGAATCCCGTGATAGAAAAGAACAAGAATCGGGGAATGGTTATAGTTTTTGATAGTGGTTTTTCACAATTAGTGCTAGTACCCTATCACCGACTTCTTAAATTCAAAACACAATAGATAATACATATCAGGCAGGAAAATGAGGAAAATTACAGAGGAATTTGTAATAACAACTTCAATGTTGTGGTACAGATACTGTTTCGCTCTACGCATCTAATTGTAAGTGCGAATCTCGTTCCAGTCTCTCTAACCTCCCAAGACAGTAGAGAAACAAGAAAGATTGAAGAGAGAAGAGTTCGTTTTGGATCGCTAACCGTGAGATCTCTCTAATTAGATAGACAACATTATGAGAGTATCAAACACCTGCCTGCTCGTACATAATATGTCCTACGGCAATATTTCAGACATCAGCGAGGAAAAGAATTCGTTTTCCCCAAGGTTGAATTCTATGCAGAGTAAATATCATTTACCTTAATAATCGCGTTGTGTGCGTGTTACACCTTTGACGTCATCGATTGCACAAGATTGTGCAATCGCTCCTCCCCTCACTACTGTGACGTCACCGGTTTAATTACCCAAGTTTGAGGTAGGGGGCGGGGCTGTGACGTCACAGCGGTTTAATTACCCAAGTTTGAGGTGTGTCCAGTCGAAGTCGGCGCCGCGAAGCGGTGCCGAGTCCGACTGGTTATCGAATGATATTCGTTAAAGTTTTTGTGATTTGTGACATGCACGCAGCTAGCTGCAGATGAGCTCAAGATGGCCTTGATATTTTGGTATAAATGGACAAATACAAACCACTAAACATTTACATTCAGAAAGTTTAAAAAAAATGACCAACGGTGGAGAAAAAGCAGTGCTATGTCGTCGGGATGTCGTTTGGAGAGGGGAGTATCATTGAATTTAGCATAAAAACGTAGGAATAACACGAGAAAAGGAACGTAAAATGTTCGCCTGGTTACAACCAATTGGTTGTTGGAACTTAGACCATAATGAAAATTTAACTAACCATGCGACTGCACTTCAGGAATCCGAAGGCGGTGGGGAAGTGGTCGTAGATGCACTGTCCTTTCTTCGCAAACTCGCGGAGAGGAGCGGCGAAAGCATTCTTTCGAGCCTCGGACCATTTCAAGAGGGATGGACGATTTCCGATGTACGGATATGCTGCATTCTGACTTCTACTCAATGCGGAAAGTATTGTACCCTTGTCGAGAATGGCCAGAGTGTCGTCGACGAGTGGAGTGAGCAGAGCAAGGACAGAGTCCATGCACTCCGGTCGCAGCCACACCTCAAATCAGAAATAGGAAGGTGGTGAGGGAATAACTGACCGCACGCAGTGCCAGGTAGAGATATCCAGTGGGGAAAAGGCCGAAGTAATCCAAATTCACGAGGAAACGATACGAACTCTTCTTCTCCTCGTTTCTGCAGCCAAGTATGAAAGGGAATTTGGCTTGGAAACTACTGAAGAGATTTGACGGAGAATTGATTCATTCCATCCGGCATCACGCGGCGACCCTTGTTTAGTAGTCTCTCTAAATATAATATAATATATTCTCTAGGAATTGATAGATGAGGATATGAAAGGACTATACTGTTGTAGAGGGTATCCAGATGGAGGACTATCCTGCAACTAGCCACAATGGCATTCTGCTCAGTGAACGCCCTGAATTGATGTGGTTGGTAAATATGAATAGGAAAAACATACTGGTTCTTCGCGAAGCCGAATATCTTGGTCCATAATGAAATAAATTTGCGAAATGGCTCAGATCCATCACCCGGATCAAGCAACGCTTTCTCAGCCATCACCGCCTGTAGACTCTTCTTGTCTAGATATGACAGAAGCCCACCTCAGCCTCCTCGTCGTCGTCCAAATCGATAATGACAGGAGCCGATGCAGGGACTGGAAACTTCCCCGGGGGGCGAGACGCTGTCACGGCCAACGGAAGAGACGGCGACGGATTAACGGCTAGGAAGTGCATCTTTACATTGCCCTGCATTTAATAATTAAAGCACTAATCAAGGTGGCCAACCACAACGAAGGAGCGTCCAGAGGTCGAGTGAGACTCATCTTCCATCCCCTTCGACGTCTCGGCTTCCTTTGACACATTCTCTAGAAACTCCGGCTGAAATGTAAAGGAACGTCATACAAGTCAATGAGTCTTACCACATGCGATCTAACAGCGGGAAAGAGAGTGAGGTAGTATTGGAAGATTTCCTTGTCTGCATTGGCACTCATCGAGGCACAGCGCTCCTTGAGGAAGAAATTCTTGGACAGATGCTTGTTGGTCTCTCGCGAAACTGAAGGAAGGAGACGGTTATGCAAAGGGAGGAAGATAGAAACTAGAATCGAGGTGATTCTTGAAGGGCCCTGCGAGTGGGGCGAGCACCTTGGCGATGCGCAGGAGTCGCTTCGCCTCTCGAGCAGCCTGCAAATATTCAGCTGTGTAAGGAAATATGATGATTACACAGACATGACATATGAATAGGAAGATAAAGGCCTTTGGGAAGAATCCGAACGAGTTGAGGGCGATGAGGGAGGCGTACGCAGCGCCAGTCGAAGCATCCCTGCGTGCGCATTCAAAACATAATTCTTCCATAACTAACTGTCCTGACAATGAGAAACTTATAAGATAAAATGGACCCACATCATCCTGCTCCGTGTGAAGTTATCCTGGTTTTCCGCGACACACTCTTTGATCTTCAGGTAAAGTAGGTAGTCTGCGAATACGATTAGCCGAAAGGAGAATGGAAGTGCATACCTCGACCAATAACATCATTAACAAACGAGAGAAGAGTGACCGCCCTCTCATACACTTCTTTCCGCGTCAATCCCACGCTGAAAATGACATCGCGTGCACGGTTGTCAAATGAACAGACTCCATAACTGGCGAATTCTTCCATTCCTCTTGCCACTGCAACCAGTAACTGTCGTCCATTCCAGGTACCATCTGAAATGGCTTTATTTCTTCGTGTTCCACGCATGAACTAGAGGGAATCTTCGCCCTGAGCAATTGGATACAAGGCCGAGAGATCCCCTCACTCTGAGGACGTGAACGTCGTTATCGTCGTCGATGGTAATAACCGTTTCCCCATTTGCTGCGTGGCCATTCCCCTCGGAAGAGAGAATCTCGATGTCCTCGTCGTCTCCTACCTATAAAATGAATAGCCTCGACAAGATAACAGAAATACCCACCTCATCCTCTAACTCCAAGTACTCTTGGACATCGTCATCTGCCATAGCCTGAAATAACGTGAACGGTGCATTACTTTGTCAAGGCAAAATGATGTATGGATACGATCATAAACGTTTCGTTTCAACCTACTCTCCAGATGTATGTATGCAAGCTTTATCTCTGAGACATACATAAATACCTATCTCTAGAATAAACAACAAGAACAAAACGACAAGACCAACAATGAAATAGAACACAGTTCTTACATGGAACGGCTACCCGTTTCAGGAATAATTCAGTTTCGAATTCCGGCATGGATAACAAGCAACATTCAACGAAAAATTAATAACTAGTATTTTAGGGTATATTGTATGGTGTTTGACAATGATTTATAATGTATCAATAGACTTGATCTTGAAGGTGGTCATGAGCTCGTGAGCAGCCTTTCGCATGGAAGCACGAGTAGCTTTCGCATCACGGGCGTCGGCCCTGACAATGAGTCGATGGATTACAGAAAGGCAAGATAATCAAACAAGGAAGGGAACGACCAACTTGTTCATCAAGACACGATCGAAGGGATGCTCAATGCATACCGGAGGTAGTTCGTGATTCACAGTGCATCTCAATTAATTGTTTTTTTTTGTGCAACACAGGTTTACAACAGGGACAAATAGCCAACATACTTTTTGATTACGTGCCCACTGCGAATGGAGATGGCCAGGTTTTCGAAGTCGAACTTGGAAAAGTACACAAAGTAGCCAACGAGAAGTGAAGACAGAGACTGGGTGTTGCGAGCCTCTGAAAGACAATTATTCCACAGCCTTATTTTGGATAGTCACCAGGCAGTGGTGGATCAAGAGGTCGCACGTCGAAGTTGAGCAGATCCGTTTGGCTCATTCTCAGAGGGTATCTGTTGTTGAGGGATGGGAGAACGGGAGGGGAAACAGCGCATTGGAGGTAGTGAATGAGGAAGGAGACGAGGATGTAGCTGAAATGAGTCAATGGGCCTCGCAGGCAGGAATCTCTGCCTGTTGATCTTGAGAGTCGTGCAGGTCTTGTCTTTGACTCGCCACCTCTTGATGAACGAAGCGAGGGGAGCCACGCGAGTATCCACGCTCAAATAGAAGGTCGTAAGTTTGCAACAGTGCATAACTTACTCGTCATACATGCGCATCACGTAGGACATGTAGAGAGTGCGGTGGCTGGCCTGGAATACGGTCTCCAATGGGCCTCCTCCGATGTCAATCATCATCTTAAGCTGCAATGACCGTAGAGATGAAATGGTACAGGAATAATCGATCTTACAGAATGGGGCTTCATCTGCATCAACTCCGCCTTCCCACTCATTGCAGCGGCTGCAGGCGGCAGTTTATGCTGTACCGCCGCGTAGATATTAGAGCTGAAACGGAAATTAATGATAGATACACATTGGTAAACCTTCGGAAGTTCCAAGATGAGATGGGGTTGTAGATAACCAGGTCAAGGTTGGATGTCAGGGAAGCCATGGTAGTGCGACTGGAGCCGGCCAACTCGAGAGTCAACTTGGGGTTGGCCATGTCTTCGGCCAAGGACTTGTTGACGAAATCCATGACACGGCCCTTGTTTTCTTTCTCCTCGTCCCTCTACAAGGTTACGTAATGTACCGAGCCTGATGGAGTTAGGACCCCATTAGATATCCATAAGGCGGACCATAGTTCCCAAAAATTCTTATTTGACCACAACTTTGGTGAACTTTTTTTCCCGGTAAAAACAAGCCAGTGAAGACCTCATCATATTTTCGGCTAATATATGCGAAGTTACTTTACTATGTTTATTTCGCTAGAATACCGCCACATTTACCGAAACGGTTGTACTACAGTCAAAAAGTGAGAGTTGAGAAAAGTCAATGAATTAAGAACGCAAACCATAACACCAGAGAGGAACAAGTCCTCAATCCACTCGGAGAGTCGCTCCATCTCACTGCGATGCTTCTTCTCCCACTCGAGGAAGGCCTCGTCCACCCTCCACACAGTCGTCACTCCCATCTCTCGATCGTACTCCCACAGGGACTCTGTAGAATGACCTTTACCTCCCGAATACCTCCCTTCACTCACCATCTACGAATGGGGCACACACGGGGCATTCTGGTATTTCTGTGCGCACCTTCGACGCTGATGCGTCTGTCGACTTTTTACTGCTCTTCGTCTTTGTTATTTTATTCAAACTCTGGCGAGATGACATGTCAGTCAGCGAGAGCTGCAAGAATTGGGCATCAAAATTGCTCGAACAGGAATTTCTCGGAATCCCACCAATTTTTTTTGCATGATTTGATCTTGAATTTCGTTCGAGACGCCCATTCCTCTAACTAATTAGGGTATTTGCATTTTCGGAATGCATTTTGCCATAACTTTTCCCCCAATTTTCCGATTCGCTGCGCCAGTCATATTATTTAGGCAGGTAGAAACTCACCATCATATTAATGCCAGTAGTACATATAAGAGACTGCCGTATAAAAAAAATTTCGTTGTGGGACCAAAATGAGAAATAACGCAAAACGAGAGACGCAGATTTTTGTAGAAACCTGCGTCTCTCGTTTTGCGTTATCTATTTTGGTCCCACAACGAAATTTTTTTTATACGGCAGTCTCTTATATTCTAGCACACCTTAACATTTGTGATGTTACTGAACAGCTGGTAGAGAGGATGAAGAACCACAGAACTTTTCTTCCTCATATCATTCTTCGCCAGCTGACAATGAATTTAATTATTTGTGCGAAATAGAAATTTACTGATAAAGGGATATGTGGATAGATGACTTACCTTGGCGGCGTCGACGGAGAGGGAGGGAAGACGACGGAGGAGGGAAGAAAATGGCTTCACGAGGGGAACCATTCCTTCCACTACGCACTCCAACTTGTACATATCATCCTGCAATACAATTATATGAAGTAAATAATTAATGCCATGATAGTTACCCCTCTAATGAGAAGAAAGTCGAATCCCCTTGGGAAGAGGCCAAGACTCGATATATTCTTGAGAGCACTCAGAGCTGTCCAGTGAGAAGTATCCCTGAGGATATACTAATGGGAACGAAACAAGGGCGTTCTCACGCGACGGAGTCTGCGGTGAATGTGACTCCATGAATCGGCCGCAAGAGTTCGTACAGCATCCCTGAACTGGGTGAGACGAAGTGGGAGGAACGAACCATCGAAGAGTCGGTTGAGGGCGTCCATGATGGCAATGCAGCCGATGAGTACCTTCCTCCCGGGGAAGGAAGAGGGAACTGCGAAGGCATCGCAGTGCGCCACCCACCACTGGTCGGTGAAGTCACCGCACATCTTCTTCCCCTTCTCTACGTAGTGCATAATGAATTGAGGCTGCATTGGAGACGATTGGAGGAGTCAGCAGAGGAATCAACTCACGAACGAGTCAACTGTCCCAGTGAAGATCTCCTTGAGCCCGTAGTAGATTGAGGGCAACTGCCGATCTCTCTGCCTTCGAAGATTCTGAATTGAGATTGAAAGCAGCCAGCCTCTAATATATACGATTATGTCGCTATGCCCGTTGGATGCTCCTTCTCCCGCTAGTTGTTCTAGAATGCGCAACATTCATGGAAAACAATATCTACAGACTCAGCTTGATCATCCTCCTCGAGAGGAAGACGTAGGTCGTCATTACATCAAATGCCGCCGAAACCTTCTTTAGATTCCCCTGCAAACCGATAAGTTGAGTTACAAAAGGAGCTGACCGAGAGAAATGAAAGGACCAGAAATCCACGGGGAAGAATTCGACGCCTCTCAATCTGCACTATCAAATTGACAACGTCATTGTCACTGCAATTACCAATTTTAATCGTTTATTATATTGGTCAATACTTGAGATGATTTCTTTCCAGTGGAGAACCGGAGTTTTTGAGGCACATGTAGGCTGCTAATTCGGAGTAGAAAGCTTGACAGTTACCTGACAATGAGATGTTATATGAACCGAATATAGATGGCGTGTAATTAAATACAAACCTTGTGCCCATTCCTGTTCTAACTTGGTGAGAAGAAATTTAGCAACATCAACTCTTCTCTGTGTGTCGAATTCCCTGTCAAGTATCAATGAGCATCATAAAAATATAGAGTTACATATTGGGATCTAATCCGAAGCGGACGACGGTGGACTTCCAGTAATTGGAAACGAAAGGACTATCCACTGCGAAGGTGAGGGACTAAATTAGAGGTTAATGGATAAATACTATAACGAATCAAGGAACCTTGGTCTCTGTGCTTCCGCCGGCCTCGTTCTCTTCATCGCTTTCCACTTCTTCTGCCTTGAACTTCTTCTCGTCTTCTTCGTCTGATCCCATCCCGGTGGCCTCTTGTGCACTTGCGACCTCGACTCATTGAGTAGCGGGGGTAGAGGGGATTCCTACCTCGGCAATGGTGCTCGGAGCCTCGTCATCCGAAGATGATGCCACTTCTTCCTTCACAATTACAGTCTGAGCAGAAGGGCCTGTGTCATCTCTCTGAAAAACATTGTCAGATGTGAATGCAACAATCGCCATACTTGTTTGATCGACTTATTTGTGTTCGTTCTCTCATCTTCAGAAGTTGAAGAGACTGCCTCCTCTTTCTTGACTTCCTTCAACTCCTCGGGACAGGGTGGCGACTGACAATGAGGCTGGAAAACCAAATCATCGCATTGTCCTTACAAATTTGGTTGCAAACATATCGAGACGTCACAGTCGCATCAATGTACAAAAAAATCCGAAAACTGAAGTACTTTGGTTTTCCTCTTCTTTCGTCTATTGCTTGTATCCTGTTTGTCTTCATTCTCCTCGTCCGATGATGCCAACTTCTCCACCTTTCTCTTCTTTGTGTTGGAAACGGAAGTGGTCGAGTCTTCCACTGAACTTCCCTTCCCCTGCATACGTTTGTATAATAATGGGGGTGGGGGAGGGATGTACCTTCTTTTTTGTTTTGTTATCCTCATCCGCACTCTCCTCGGTCACAGACTTCATGATCTTTTTGACCTTCTTCTCCAACTTCTCGAGCTTCTTCTTCAACTTTTTTGTCTTCTCCAAATCCTCTTCTTCCTCTTCACTCCCACTCGCCATATCAGACATTTCAACTGCAGCTGCCTTCTGTAGGCACAGAATTGCGTTTAGAAGGATCCATGATTACCTTTGTCCGTGACTTCGTAGGCTGCGCTTCAGCGATGATGTGCTCGGAGGACTCGCTCATTTCTCTTCTTCGCTTCACCTGCAGAGCTCCACCATGCGCATATCGAGAGAAACCGTCAGGAATGAAGTCACATAAATACATCTGTTTCTAATTGCTCACAGTAAGCTACGAGGCAATCTTACATCGACGGCTCGCTCGTCCTCGCTGTCGCTCTGGAAGACCTTCACCGTTGCTTTCTGCTTCTTCTTGTCTTCATGATCTTCGTCTGGTTCACACGCCATCAATTCGGTCACACTCCTTCGCCTCTGAAATGACCCTCTAAGAAAAGCTGTTTCGTAATGCAAGCTGACCTTGGTAACTAGAGTTTTCACCGTCTCCGCGTCCAATATCAATTTGTCTTCAGGGTACGATATGTGTATCCATCGTTCTTTAGTTCGTGTCCCAATCCATCGAGAAATGAGGTCTTCTGCGATTTTCTTCTTAGCATTAAATGCTCCTCTAGCACTCTAAAACGAGGACCATATAACTGAAGCTGTATTGTCAGACCTCGCTTGTTCTCTTGCCGCTCATCTGGTGAAGTGAAGTGCCTTGGATATCCTTTCTGGCGAGAACTGCAGAGGGAGGGAAGTGTAGAGGGAAGAGGGACGATACATGCAGAAAATCCGTGGTGGAACGAGTCCAGAGTTTCCCCCATCGCCAGGCCAGCCCTCGCAACCGTGTCCAAGCGCTCCTAAAATCAAAGCTCATTTTAAAATCTCGTTGGTTGGAGCAAATGATGTCTTCTGCCTGCACACTTACATCGAGAAGGATTCGGATGAAAATATCGGGATGGATAAAGTTGCAGGTGGCGACGAGGTATTTGAGAAGAGAGTAGCACGCGCGCTTCCGAGCGAGGCTGCAGAACGATAATTCGTTACCACTAAACGGTGGTTCACTGTGCAGTGGCTGCGCAGACTGCTTTCATCTGCGTCTTGAGCCCGCAGAAGTCGACCTTGCATTGGAATGGCTTGTCTGAAAAGGAACCCTATGCGAGGTCGGTGTGGACAAAACCGGCGGCCGTGGTAGTTCCATCTTCCCACACGAGCTTCTTGTGCCACGCCTCGGCGAGAGCGTGCAGGAGGAGGAATGAAGAACAGTAAGCCTCCTTAACGTACCGTAGAAGCCAATGTCATTTCAAAATCATACTTCTCGTATGTCGATGTGAGAGGGGACGTTGATGGAGAGCCTCTCGGCGGTCTTCAACAGGAAGTCATCCTTCTCCTCGGGCACCCTCTTCTTATCTTGACCACTTCCTCGCATTTTCCTAGAATTCATCCTCGGAGCCCCTAAATTGGAATTGCAAACTTTGTTATGTGATAAAGGAGTGAATGTTCTTCTTGCCTTGTTGGCTGGGGGGATGACGCGAGAGTCCACGTCCCCGCGGTGGCCTCCCATGTAGTGGAGGCATCTCTCACGCTGAACACGGCCATTCCCTCGTACCGAATGGCCCACCCACAAGGTATTTTACCCGCGGTTTGACAACGGGGTCTCTTTTCAGCCCATTATATTTCAATCTTTCTTTACCGGACACATGAAACAACTTCAACAACACGAATGAGGCACAATCTCCCGTATAAATGTGAGCAGAGTCAGGCTGGTGTAAACAGAGATTCAAAGGTCTGCTCTGCCAGACTCGCAGATGATTCTACTGACAAGGAAGTACGTTTTATATAACCCGGTCCATCAGAGCTAGGCGAATAATATTCGGAAATGGCTGCTCTGATTGGGAGGGATACGTAAAAAGAGTTCCTTTGTGAAAACCAATTGCTCGGAAAGTCACTCTTTCCATTTCTAGCTACTCTTTCTCGATGTTACAAACAACATTCGCTAAGCGAAAGTATAATTTGGATGGCCCATCTATGGTATGGAAACAACAGCGGATAAATTTGTGTGAGTATGCTAACAACGTGCCATTTTGTATCTTGGCTGATTTCTGCTTGGGTGTCAATCGCATTCAAACAACGACGTTGATGGCGGCGAGTCGTGGTTTCTTCCTTCCCTCGAAGGCCGCCGCTGCTTCTTTGAAGGCGTTTCGAATGCAGTGGAAGTAATTAGCTCGGACGCATCTGCAGGAGAGGAAATCATGCTGATAGTAGATGTGTAGGGGACCTGGCAGTGTTCCGTCCGTCGAAGGGCTCTTCGATGAATACCTTGTACGTCTTGTCGACATCGGGAGCGAGGAGCTTCCTTCATCATCTCAGTCTGGTCACTTCCTTTCCCTCTAACCAACCTATCGAAGACTGTCGCCCGTCGGATGGAGATTGCGTGGTGGTCAAAGTCAAACTTGCTGTAGTACTGGAAGAAGCCGATGAGAAGTTCACCGACAGATTGCTCGTTCAGAGGACGCGCTCAAGGAACTCCAGATGAACACTGCCCGCTCACTCCCCACTCACTCGGAAGAGGCGGCTCGAAACTACCGAAGAGGTTGAGTTCGTTGAGCTCCGGCTTGGAAGCAAATCGATCGGGATAGAGGTATTGGAGGTTGGGAAGGACGGCAGGGAAGACACCACACTGGAGATAGTGGAGGACGAGGAGGATGAGTGAGTAGCTGGAGGGAAGAAATATGGACCGAAGGAGTGAGAGAGTGACCTGTTGAAGGTTCCGCTTAGTGCGTCGTTGATGTTTGCCTTGATGGCCCAGTGCTTGATGAGAAGGCAGAGGGTGGGGAAACGGTCGTCAACCCTCAAGAAAGCCAAGTCTACCTCATCTCATTCCTCCCTCACCGTGCATAGTAGTGCATGAGGTGCGAGTTGTAGACACCAGCAATGTTGTTGAGGTTGATGTCGACCTCGAGATCGGCGGGAACCATCATTTCCAGTTTTATTATCGGAACCTCGAAGCCGAATGTCATGTTAAGACAGAAATGTTCAAAGAATTGATCATCGATCATCGCCTCAAAGGGTGCGGAACAGGCCAACTCAGAATCGGTCCAATATTGGTGTGTTGGTTCCTTGGGGGGTCCTAAGCACTCTGAGGGGTACGGTAGATTTTTTGAAAATTTTCCCTTCGAGACCCGCA
>JACMIG010000131.1:19083-45128 GCA_014805385.1 Levipalatum texanum
TACTTTATAACCCCGTGTCTTTTACTGGATGGGCCCCGTCAGACCTACCACAAACAATTATAAGCATAATGCCTTTTTTTGTCCGCCCCCACAAAACGCCCCCCCCCCCCCCCTCCCTTCAATGAGGGTCAGTAACTACACAAATATTTTGTGCACTCGAAGTGTGACTGATGTCGAGCGAATCGGAGGGGAGTAGGAATCATAGTGCTCTGAAGGAATGCGAATTAAGGAAGGGACTGGCAGGAACTTCTTGGCACGATGCCAATCTTATTTGGAGTGCGTTGGCAATTACGTCTACGTGTTCAAATTCTCGATTCCCATACGTAGAAGTATGGTCAAATACAGCTCAATATACGTTGGCATGCTGCCAAGAAGTGCATTCCAACATGTTTAAGGAGACCAAAGGGTGCCACCCTCTAGCATCCTCGATAGAGGTGAGGATGGCAGTAGTGTCAACCACGACTGATTAGCCAGTATTGTGAGGAAAGGCAACCACCAACCCACGTCCTCTGCCCCCTCAGGAATACATGTATCTTCGTGGTTCGTCAGTCAGGGCGCAATTAAGAGCACGAAGCAGGAAGACGAGGCCACATGGCGCTAAATTGAACTCGTGAGCGTGGATGGAGGGAAAGTACAGAGAACAATTCCAGTACTCAGACTGTTTCCTCGAACCCATTTCGCAGTAAATAAGGCAGGTTAGACGAACTCTGTGGGCAGAGCTCGACCAACAGTGGAGATGCTATCTAGATAGTGCGGAAGGACGCTCGACAATTAGACATTGTGCAGCACAGATTAACGGGCATAATCCACAGAAGCACTTGCAGTCCTAACCAGACCTACATACTGGAGGCCTATTTGTCCATTATCGCTTGGCCTAACTAATGTGTGTATCATAAGATCGTGATACGTTGTGCACCGGATCAACCAGGCCGACGTTGGAAGCTCTAATTTTGTCTCGCATTCATCACGTACCTGCGCATAAAAGGGGAAAAAAAATCAGCGGCGCGTTTTTAATACTTACACTTTTTCCATGGGCGCCCCCGCACGGGTTTACGACGCTGTTTTGTTTCTGCAGGGGTTGTTCATAAATTTCGTATAAATTTCTCGTGCTATTCATGTAAATAGCACAAGATCATCAATACAAAAACAAAAATCAAAGATTTTGAATGAGATCAAAAGTTTCATGTAGACAAAGAAATCATCTATCGCGAGACCAAGACCGTACTGTAGCGCGCGGTTTTTATCTCTCTGACCCAGTGACGCTCCACGGCACCTGTGCCTCGGCCCCTGTTCGTCGAGCTTTCCGAGCGTTATTCTTTCTTGTTTTGCCATTTAAATAGACTTTTGTATTGCTTCAAGATTGCGGGCAGGCCTGCGTACTCCTGATCTCAATTTCACGTTAATAGCTGCTTTCTTGAAGGCGTGTGTGAAGAATGCTGTTATTGCAGGATGGACGTGGTCGACGACGTCTGCAGTCGTCACTGGCTCGAGGTCTTCTTCGAGTACTGCGTCGGCAACCGCCCGTGCGTCCTTCCATCCCCCGTCACCGATGGATGGGCAGCCCGCATCGATTGGGTGACGGCAGAAGGACGCCCGAACCTCGAGCTCCTCGAGAAGGAGTACGGTTCGAAGTTATCTGAATTTTAATTGAACTATACAATATTAATGTCGTAAATGAAATAATAATAAACTAGTAATGAAGGGTAGTAATTCCAGGCCATCTCCGCGTGCCGGTGATCGTCGATGGCGAGTGCGAGCCCGTTGACGAGAGCTTCGCCGAGTACATCCACTACTGTAGAGGGAAGAAGGACGGTGACACGCTGCGCTACCTCAAGGACTGGCACTTCCAGGAAGCGTGGGTTTTTCACCTTGTAATGGGCGAAACCAATAACATTCGCACAACAATTAAATAATCTCCCAAACAAGTCTGGAACGTTGCAATGTTCATTCGCATTTATGCCTTGATTTTAAAGTTTCAAAATGAATTCCTAACAATAAGAGCATTCACCCCACCTTTCGTCTTCGGAGGTCAGTCAGATGAAAAGCAAAAAGATTGATCTCGGGCGGGCTCGAACCGCCGACCTTCTGTGTGTTAGACAGATGTGATAACCACTACACCACGAGACCAGATGTCTTGCGCAACTAGAAGGATGCTTTTCAACCGGAAAATGTAATTGGACGCGGCACACCCAATTTCACCTAGATTTTTGTTGAATTTTCTCATTCCTAAATGAAGCTGTTCATTTCAGCGCCGGGTCCGATGTCTATTGTCCTCCGGCGTGCCTCGCTCCCGACTGGATCAATCGTGAGTCGTGGACGAGCACGGCGGCGTCTCCCTTCGATGCCGCGGACTATCGCTTCGTTTACTTTGGTGTCGCCGAAACGTGGTATTTTTTAATTTAATTATATAAATCAATTAAGTTAAAACCGAAAAAAAATCAATATTAATGACTTTTTAGGACGCCCCTGCACTCGGATGTGGTGGCGTCGCACTCGTGGTCGGCCAACGTCTGCGGCCGCAAGCGGTGGCTGTTCGTGCCACGTGGAGAGGAGGCGCGGTTCATGAAGAACGGTTGGTGTCTTTTTCTCTTCCATATTACGACGCCTATTAGCTAGTAATTAGTTCCACGCCATTTAGCGAGCCCTTAAAACTCAAAACTAGCTAGTTGGTTCTAAATTTATTAACAGGACCCAACGAGTAATTAAAAAAACAGTAATTATATGCTATTTAACGAGAGCCTGAAACTACATTCGCACTGGTTGGTAAAGCCTTTACCGGAATTTTGCGCAGAACCATTAGCACGAAATAAGTACACTCCATTTAACGCGCTTGAATGGCAAATTTCTGTTTTTTAAAAGATTTAGCCCATAGTGAGTGTAATTGGCAAGTGTTAGGTGCGAGCAATTTATCTTGCTCGTGAATTGCCAATCTCAATGGTTGGTTATGATTTTAAGGACTGGTTCATTAGCACGTAGTTAATGAACGAAAATTATCGATCTCCTAAATCACCAATCTCACTGGTTCGTTAATATTTAATGATGGTCAAGAAAGTACTAGCAAGCCATAAATACACGCTATTTATTCAAGGAGCATCAGTTTCAATAGTTGATTATGATTTTTATTCATTGGGAATAACCTGGTATTATCAAGCAATCAGTAAACTCTATTTAAATATCTCATGCAACGCCAATCACACAGGTCAGCTAATCGCGGATCTGCGTGTCGACGAGGCGGGGTGGCGGGCGGCCGGCGGATTCGAACTTGTCCAGGCACCCGGGGAAATCGTCTTCGTCCCCACCAACTGGCACCACCAGGTCCATAATCTTGTGAGTCAATTTTTTGCTTTTTTTAGAACAAGCCTCTGAAATGCATAGCAATTTCAAACCAGGAGAATTTGAACGACATCATCTATTAAATGTGCGAAAAATGGCAGCCTTGAAAATATGCAGGAGGTTTGTCTAATACGATATATCCGTAATCTTTTTGCAAGAAGGCACAATTTCGATCAAACTCAACGTCGACTGTAAATTGTTTTGTTAGAAGGCACCCAAATGCGCAGCACTTAAAACCAGGAGAATTTTAACGGCAATTTCTGTACAAACATACTGACGTTTTAGATGCTACAATAAAACTACGCTGTTCTTGCAGGAAGACACTATTTCGATCAACCACAACGTCGTCAACGCCTCCAACGTCGGCCTCGTGGCGGAGTTTCTGCTGTCGCGACTGAAGGACGTCCGCGACGAGATCGGCCACCTCACGGGAGTTTTCGACGACGACGAAATGAGGGAGAAGGAGCGGGTTGGTGGTTTTCCATCTATTCTGCTCATCTTCCAGTCGTTACCGTAAGCCAAATGTATTGTCGGGAACCCAAATGCCCACACTGGACGTTCAAAATAGTAGTTTTGGGGTTTCCGACAAAGCCATTCTTTTAATGTGCATGAATGAAACATTCTAAAACAAAATCTACTACATCTGTTACCGTAATCAGATTCGTCAGAAATGGTTATCGATCGGCGCCTTCGATTTGACTAACTTCTATGTGGAATTTCAGTTGATCCTGCGTGCGGACGCTCGCCTCGACCTCGAGGGCCTTTCGTCCCTCTGTCGAATGGTCATCGACTCTCGCCTCGAACGCGGCATCGACGTCTGCTTCGTGTGTCCACGACACGAAGACGTCGTCCAGTGCAGGATGGGCAGGTCGGTATTCTTGCGTACTAGAGGGAACGGAGTCTGAAAATAATGCACAGAACAGCGGCCTATAACAAGTAAGATTTTTGACGTAAATACAAAAAACCAGGCAGATTCGCAATGCATGCGTACCTAAAATACCGCGATTGGACCCTCTGTCAATAAATGACTCTAATCATTCACAATGTGAATTTCACATAATTCATAGACAAGAGACAAGGCAATCTATCGCTATTGCATTTATCTCTTGGACGATGGTAGTAGCATTTGTAGCACTTCTGGTGCGCTCTCTAAACTAGGCAGATTCGCAACTCAGTAATGCTTGAAATAGCGCGAATTTATCTTTTTAGCAATAATAGCCGCATGTTTGTTCTATGCTATCAAATATTAAGACGGAAATTCCGAAATTTTCAAATATCGTGTGTACAGGGGGTCGACGGCTGGGGCCTAAAAATTTATGGTAGATACCTTGGGTGACCCCAAGCACCATGAGGGGTACGGTAGGTCTTGAACAGGCTTTCGCGTCGAGACCAAAAATAAAGTACATCAGGGGGAACAACATTTGTGCTTATTAGTACAAAAAAAGAGAAAAGCAAAACGTTTGCACCCGGCGGGGTTCGAACCCGCGACCCTCAGCATCAACACTTCCCAACTCAGAGACGCTTTTTGCTATTCTTAATGAGGTTTAATTTTTTATTTTATTACTAAATGGTGCCTAGACCCACTCCGCACATATTACATGCCATCTCAGTTCCGTCCCGGTTCCTGCGAAAAATAAAAAAAATAAAATGCAAACACCAAATTTTTTTCGCTCAAAAAACGAACTTAGCTCAAGTTGGCCTCGGGTGGTGAAATGTACGCCTCTGTCCCCGAGCACGCTGGTATGCTTATTTTGGCGAAAAACCGCATCTAAAATTAAATACGAGCAAAATAAGAATTGATGTACTTTATTTTTGGTCTCGAAGCGAAAGCCTGTTCAAGTCCTACCGTACCCCTCACGGTGCTTGGGGTCACCCAAGGTATCTACCATAAATATCTGCCCCCCTGGCGCTGACCCCCTGTTTACACCTCCCCAGGATGGAAGGTGAACTTTAGAAAATTTCTGTCTTAACATAGTGATATATTCATTCCAGTAGAGGCTGTCGTGGGAACATAGTATAAAAGCGCAGAAAAAAACCAGGCAAAAGATACTGAATTTATCTCGCAGGACGATGGGAGTATTTAGCCACTGTTAATCTTTTAGTATGCTTTCCAAACTAGGCAGATTCGCAACGCATGAGTCTCAAATTCCGCGAATGGATCGCTGTACCAATCTCACCGTAGATCCGAATCTGCTAAAATATTATCAAGATGGAACTGCCTATTTCAGTCGTTGCTGCCGCCCACTGCCATGCGAGTGCACGACTTCTACGTGCGCGCTGTGCACGCGACTCCTCGGTGAATACGAGCTCACGACCGCCGCCCTCGTGCTGCATCGGTTGGAAAGGGAGCAACGGTAAATATTTTACAATTCTTTATCTTGACGGGTGCCAAAATGTATTGTAAACATAGATAGGATCACAACGCTCCGAACACTGGATATGACAATTGCTCGTATTATGTTAGGGAATGGATCAAACTAAAGCCTCTGAATTCGATAGAGAAAAACATCCGTTTCCTGGTCGTAACGCAGTTTCTCCACGCGAAATTCGCCTGCTAGACTTCTGTAGAACTTGCGATCCTTTGGGTAGCGAATCCTGCTGGCGAATAGGATGATCGTGTGCGGGCGGGCGAGAGTCTGTGCAAATTATTTGAATTTTATTATTTTTATATATACACTATTTGAATTATGCCAGATGAGATTGGTATACCAGTAGTGTCTTGCGAAGGAGCTCGAAGGCCTCCTCCTTGTAGACGAGATCGGCACCGAGAATGAGGTCGAAGTCGTCGGATCCGATCGCCGCCGCCTCCGGATCCGCCCAGTCCAGCTCCGCTATCTGTGAGTTTCACTGCGTCATGGGACAATCGAACAGAGACAGTAAATGTAATCCATCTTTCACTCGAGGATGTATGGAAAACGGTAATTTTTAGAGCGATTTCAATTCAACTGCGTCCACAGCGCTATTTTTCAGAAAGCACTCGAATACAAAATTAATCGATTGGCTGCAAATGGCACCTCAACATCCGCCTGGTTGAGGGCGACGTTGCGTCGGAGCTGCGGCAGTCCGAGTGGCTGCTCCGTGGCCACGATCCGAGCAGGGCGTCTGTCCGAGTCGGGAGAGATGGAGAGGGCGATCGACGGAAGGCCGAGACCCGCGCCCAGCTCGACGATCTTCTGTAGAATGTGTTTAGGGGCGACTATTTTATATTGTTTCCCATTTATTGCTAACACTGTTACGTCATTCGATGAGCGGCTACATTAGAGTAATTATGTTCTTTGTTTACATTTTATGCTCACCTTATTACGCAATTCGATCCCGGAATCGGGTCCCAGTAGGTGTTCGGTGAGCACGACTGCCTGTGATGAATCGGTTTAATTACAGTAATTCAATTTATCACTCACTGAATCCCACAGTACTCCGGCGACTCCGCGCGTGGCCCAATCCTGTTCCAGCGTGATGTTGGCGCCTCCGACGGTGACCTTCCGCGAGGTCTCCCGAAACCGCGCCAGAGGAGCGTCATCCGCCGAGTACGGGACGAGAGCCCAGCTGGAGGCGGGCTCGGAGGAGACCATGGAGAGGAAGAACCCGAGGATTAGCACCCGAACCATTCTGACATTTTCTGCAATAAAGTTAGCAGCATTGTGCGAGACTTGATGACCAACGTGTTAAATGCACAACAATATTTCTCGAAATAAGATTAGAGAGTTGAATAGTGTGATTGCCCAGAGGCTGTTCCTTCGCCCCTGGGTGCTATTGTCGGGCACTAATACGCGGCGCGTTTCCACCGTAGGGTGTGGAAATAGAACTCTTGGCCTATCGGTGTGTTATTCTCAGTGTGGTATTGAAAGGGAACCGTGAATTCAGCGTTTCAGAGCCAAACTGGTACAACGGTAGATAAAGAGCAGCAGTTTCCCACGCTACCGTGGGAATGCGCAGTGTTTTGGTGCCCGATAGTATTGTTTCTCCTTTGTGTCTAGCCTGCCGTGACAATTAAAGAGACGAGAAAGTGGAGAGAGAACAGTCCGATTTGGAGCGCTAAACGGGACAATCCGTGCACCACCAAAACAGATAACGAAAATCAGCAGATGGTACCCTCTTCGGCGACGCTGAGCGACTCCCAGCTGGATACGATGTGGAGAGTTGTGACGACTGGTGGTCGACTGGGGCCCGACTGTGGGGTCGAACTCCCATTAGCGGCATCCGTCACAGAAGTCATGTCTGTCGCCCATCGCACGAACGATGTCGCCCGCGCTATGGCCAAGGCAAAGGGACTCAACAAGGAGGTATATCGAAAGCACGACTAACACTACCCCAAACCCCTTGCAGAACGCACAGAAGCTTTCGTCCTTCCTCGAAGCTCAATTGGCTTCTGGAGTTTCTAGCCAGAAAGAGGATGATCCTTCATGGAAGGTCAGTAGCATCATTGGTGGCCTATTATGCTACATCCTCCCTTCAGCAGTCTAAGTGCCCTCGTTTCCTCCTAGGTGTCAGTTATCGTGAACAACGGACACGTGAAGCGCAGTCTGCACCTCGTAGCGGAAATGGAAATCGTTGGAGAAGGACCGCAGAGGAAAGAGAAGGTAGGCACATTAATGTGCAGTCACTTCATTCCATCCCGAACGGAGGAAGGAATGTATATTTCTGAGAAGAGATTACGCGAAAAAGCTTCGCAAATGGAGATTTGATGCGATTATGCGTTGTTTGTAGGTGTGTCTGCGCCCTTTCCCGTATTCCTTCGAGAAGGGATTTGGTTGAGACGAAAGCTTCTTACAGGTGGAGATGAGTGTGCGCGAATTCGGACGACTACGCTACGAGCTCGCACGGGCTCTCAAAGCTGCCGAGTCTTATTCATGAGCTTTACCGCTTAAACATGTATCATTCCCGACGACTAAATGTGTTCCGTAAGAGTGCTTATTTTTTTCTGATACCATCCAAATCCCCCCATGCCGTGTAAGTTGCCCTATCTGTGATAAACTCTTCATCCTATCTGCGTGACGCGGGATGATACTCAAGCGCACTTTAGCTGGTTGAACTCTTGGCACCCTTGTTATGACTGCTACGGTAGCTGTCTGGGGGCCGTCATAGTCCGATGGCTCCGGCTCTCCAATGTCTCATTACCATGGCGACAGCCTTGTCAGCTGAGAGGGTTAACCGGACGGGATGTCCAGTGACGTGGAAAGCACGTGAATGTCTAGCCTTCTGATAAGCAATAGTTAGTGGTATCTCATTCAGCTGCTGATCGATCCTATCTACCAGGAGAGAAAAAAACGAAATGGTCTCGGAGGAGTCAATCTCGACAGTGATTCCACGGAGTCGAGGAACGCTCGGCGTTGCGCATCGATCGTTCCGTTACGGGGGCCAAGGATGGGCTCTTCGTCCATTACTAGTATAATCTGCACGTGAGGGGAGCACGGACTCCGCAATCTCGTCCCGCCCCCTCCATCTCATCTTTACCCAGACAGGCATAGTGCGAGGCCGCGCGTCCAATCCCTCTCTAGTCGAACCCCTTCCTCGATTCAGAATGACTCGTTCTGCTCGTCGCGGCATTCGATGGCGTCTTCACCGCATGGACGTGGAGGAAACGACCGAGAAGGACGCCGTGCCCGTCGTCGATGCCGCCGAGTACTGGAGGAACGTCGGATTCCAGCGGATACTCCGCATGGTGAGGAGTAGTCCAGCCAATCTTTTGCCTCTTCCTTGCAAACAGTTGGTTGTCCTTATCAAAGACGTTTCGTTGTCAGATGCTTCGCTGATAATTGATCCTTGTCTCGCAATTGATTGGAGAAAAAACGAGAGCGTCCTCTTGCAAGGTCGTCGGAGTCTGGGAGGCTCCGCTGAAGCCGGACGCCCACCACAAATGGCACGCATACGTGGATTCCATCGAACGACAGGCCATGGTTATCTTACCCAATGGTCAAGAGAACGTCGTCTGTTACAGACGTGCATGATCTTCATGCGGACTGACCAGCTCTACCGCAGCAAGAAGTACGCCCACAACGACTTCGAGGACGCCCGAAAGACGGAAAAGGGATGCATGGAAACCGCCGATAGTTACGTAAGTTATCAATGTGATTATTCCGCTTACTAGCGGAGTCCATGTGGCATACCGTTTTATCATGTTCGCGTGTTTTTGAATTACATGTTGTTCCCTTCCTTGCGTGTCTTTAATCACTCATTGTCAGAGCTTTTGCAAGCTGTAGTGAAATACGATTAGCAGTGATTCATTTCCCGGATAAGTCTACGTTTTCTTTTTGCATCCTCTCCATCTCCGAGTCCCCGGTACAAGTGCCTCGGGGGAGACTCTCGCTGACATTGCAGGACGAGTACTACGAGAAAATCGCGCATCACTGCCACAAGGAGACTGGAGCCAAGTTCTTGATGGAGGTCGATGAGTTCCTGCCGCTGTTCAAGCGCGACATCGAACGAATCGATGAGGTAAAAAAGCTCCAGACTTGTCCGTTTCAATTTCCGTCAAGAATGAAAAAAGCCCAAGACTTCTCCGTTTCAATTTTCGTCAAAAATGACTGAATTTTTGTGGCATATTCTGTCTATAGAAATAAATCTCTTTTCAGATGGAGCCCGTGGACCTGGTGGTGAGAGATGACGAGCCCGCGGCCCACGGGTGCATGCCCTCTACGAGCAGGGGACAGTGCTGTAACTAGCACTGATTTATTACTCTCCGTCTGTCCCACCGAATCTATCCCCGCGCGTCATTCACGGCAGTTTCCATGGATCCCCAGTCTCGCGCAATTTTGTTGGCTACTCTAAATCAACCTTTTTTATGAAGAGGCATTTTCCACCCCCGTACCTAGCACTAATTAGTCGTCTTATTGCCACGAGAACATTCCCGGCGAATTATTGGCATTTACGAAAAACATCGGGGGAAAATGAGGGGGGGGGGGACATCTTAAACAAAATAATATAGTATTACCATTCATTGCGCGAAAACAACGACAAATTTCCACAGCCCCGGCCAGTCACCGTTTGTAAATTATTACCCCCCCCCCACCCGCCCCCCCCCCCCCCCCCCCCCCCCCCCCCCCGCCGCCCGCCCCACATCTTCTCCATAAGAATATAGTATTACCCTTCCTTGGGCGATAACATCGTCCAATTTCCTCATCCCGTGCCATTCTCCCTTTGTATATTCTTACTCCCCCACGAGTCCTTCGAGGGCCCCACCATAAATCTTTCCCCGGCTAGAGGCGTACGCTCCCATTTCCTGTACATTCGATGCCCATATTGAGAGCTTCTCGTTCCGTCTTCTTTCCCCCGGTGAAGAAAATACCCCCCTTTGTCGAAACAGACCAACCCCCAGTATAGACACAACCATTTTTGCCACTCAAAAAGGGTTTCTGGCCCCTGCCTGTTATTGAAATAGAATGGAATGATCACAGAAGTATCGGATAGAAACGAATAGAATGTAAATGAGAGCAACGAAAGGTAAAGCGACCAGGCATTGTGATTTCTGGAATATCCATATTGGACGAATTATTATCACGAGATTGTATCTTTATTATTAAGAAATGTTTATCAGAACGGAGAATAAATGATACGTCAACAAATTGTAAACGGTCTAGGCCTGCATTGTGTGAAAGAGCAGTACTTCGATCAACAACGTATAAAAGCTTCGCAACAATGGAAAAATAGTCAACAAACGACGACACTCAATTCTTAAATTTGAGAGATATTCTTTCGAATTTATTTACAAGAACGGATGAAAATCCTATCCTGTGAAGTGGAAATTTGTAAGTGCACGAAAAGTGTACTGATGGGAGTGTAAAGTGAAAAGGCACAGCCAGTGAAGAAGACCTCACAGAATGACCTGCCGGGTATAACCGATGATTTAGCAAGTTTTATTTCCAGAAAGGGTTAACTGGTGGGGAGGGATGGGGAGAAACCGGAGAAATATGAGGCGGAGTAGCGAGGCTCGCAGCGTGGTTTCGCATTGCATCATTTGTACTGTGTTGCATTTCGAGCTCTGGCTCACTCCCTCAACACTCGAGTACCTAGTCTACAATTAAGACAGAGAAAGGGAGGAATAGATACTGATGTAGAAGGGATAGCAAAGTCGATACGACCTACGGACAAGGAGGAATAAAACGGGTATTTTTCATGTGACAGAGAGACAAACTAAAAGATTCCCTTACCTAATGTTAAGAGATGAAAAGGGGGTAGAATTTTAGGGAATAAGCAATTAACCTTCATGGGGCCTGCTCAGTACATGTTCTCGTGGTTGCTGTTGCGGGGCTTCTTGATCTTCTCCAGATTCTTCGTGATCATGTCATGGAGGGTGGCGAAGTGATTGCGCATCTCCGTGATCACCAGGCGGATCTGATAAGGAATGAATATTTTCAAGTACGGAGAATGATCGCATCAGTCGGGGATGGCAATACTGCAATTCAAACCGTCGTAATGAAACGTAAAACTGCCTAGTCGACACACCAAGCTCCAAGTCGGACCAGATACAGAACGGATATAATTTTTCCAATTTTGAAAAATGTCTAAATTAGTCGAATGACAATACTACAATTCATATCGTCCTGATGAAACTTAAAACTGCCTGGTAGTGGCAGGAGGGAGATTCATAATATTCTCGGTGCACTCACATTGACGAACTGCTTCTCATCCATGTCAAGGATGGCTCGGCGGTAGTCCGCAACCTGTGGGTACTTCGCTACCTGAACGGAACGGGTAATCACGGCAAAATATTAATATTTTTCGATGCTCCCTCTTTACTCATCCCCGTTACTGTACTCTCATTATCGTGAATAATATTAGAGATGAACGTAAAGAAAAGAGCTCGTTCGATCACCTTGGTGAGGAGCTTGGCGCGTCCGATGAAGTAGCGCGAGAGTTGGTCGAGGAACGACGCTGCCTCGCTCTCGATCGACCGAACCTGCAACAGATCGATAGGAACAACACAACAACATAACGTCGATAAGCTCTCCCCCTCTCTCAAAACCGTGGCTAGCGAAATGGCCAGCCGCGCCCTCTCACGTGTGCATCCTGTACACGGAAGTGCACAACTATCAATTGTTCCCCCTAATCTCTTTCCTCCTCTACTATCTGCTACAGTTCAGGGCCGGACCACTCCCTTCTCTCCTCTCTCCAGCTGCTATTCCCGTTTTCTGTGCGCACTTCCTTTGAAGCCATTGTAATCTCGGAGTGATCGTAAAAATGTTCGTTACTGACCCCTTGGGAACACGGTGATTCAACGCAACTGAACCATCTAATAACGAGAATAGTAATTGGGATACTGATTGACCACAAATTGGACTGCGTAAATAAGCTATAACCGATCTGCCGAATGCCTCCCTATTCGTATTCAGAGCATCTTATTCGCAGGTGAATCGCGTTCAACCAGCTGCGCTCTCTGCCGAACTAGACTGGCAAAACAGTTGTGTCGATTTGCGAAACCTCGGCAGTTAGGAATATGCAGTTTAGATGATCAATAGATAACATCCCTTTCTCTGACGACCCTCGTCTCCGTTACCTCATTGAGCGTTTCCTCCTGGATACCGACTCCAAAGTTGTTGCCGTCCTCGATGCGCGGGATCATCAGCGTGATCCACATCTTGATCTGCAATAACGGGCGTCATGATCCGCAGTAAATAATCACAAGGTAAACATTTACTTGATCATTGCACGATATGGCCATTCGGTATTGTCGACAATTCAGTTAGGGAATTTTACGTAAAGCGTGCGACAGCGAATACCCTGTTTCTGTGAAACACTTCTTGACTCGAGAGAATGCCCACAAAGGTGCATTACTCACCTTGTTCATGTCCTCGACGGAGTCCCGAATCTTGGGCCTAATATCGTCCATGAGCTCGACGAGGGCCTCGTTCGTGGGGATCATTCCGGCTGTGTTAATGTAGACGGGACGGCCGTCGTCTGATGAATAAGATTGTATCATTCATTCCATGTAAACATTTTCTCGATCCTTATTCCAATCCGCACAAATTCATACAAAATGAGCTACTCACCCATGACTGCATTGGGCTCGACCTTGTCGGCGATCGTTCCGTTCTCTAGTTTCTTCACTTTTGCTGGAGGACCATCAGCTGCAATTTTTGGTGTCAACCCCGAGAAAACGCACTAATCACATAAAAGTTAATTGTGAATTAGGTCGAACTAACCGTGTCGCTTACGCGAGCCTTCGTGCGAAAGTGTACCGTTCTGAAAAGGTTTCTGATAGAATCGAGATCACTATCAGCTCCAACTATGCAAGGCTTAACCGGTTTTCCTGGCGTATGGATTTAATTGTTGACCAGTTTTGTAAGAACACTATTCATTTTACAATCGATTCAAATTGAAGTATGGCAAAATTCAATTTGTTCAGCGCATACCTCTGCATTTTTCGTTTCTGGAATGGGGATGTTGAGGTCTCCCTGTGGCAGGATCTTCTCTAGGCGCTGTAATACAATCGATTTATTCATTCGAATTTTGAAAATGGAAGTTTATAATTAGGATCATCAAGAATCGCTCACATCGTAGCTGAGTCTTTCGGAGTGGAGGAGGTCGTTGAACTCGATGACTCGGACGGGGAACTCCTCCAGGACGATCTTCTCTGCATCCACCAGCAGGCTCGCGCGGAACGCAGCCAACTGAGGAGGAGTGTGCTACAGTGCAAACGGGTATGTGAGTGCGGCTACATTTCACTAGCACTTTATAATTCTCATAACCGTAATATCGGATTGATTCAAAATACCAACTTTATAAAATATAAAATTAAACTTACTTTCTCCGCCGTCGTAGTCATGGTGTTACAGTCACGCTGAAATTGAGAATCATCGATTCCTCGGAGAAGCAATCGGTCGATAGGTTGGAACTTCGGGGGAAAGAATAGAAGAAAGTATTCGAAACGCGTGTCAGATAACGCGATAGGCAAGAACTGGTCAGCACTATTCCGGAATTGATTCTTTATCACTTCGAGTGACTCAACGCAAAGCAATAAAGACAGCGCCTGATTCTTATGTAATATTACAACACGAAAATGAAAGTATGTACAATCTCGGATACTCGTAGCGTGGAAAACAACACAGATCTGTTATGATAAAACACCCTTCAATTAGCATCGAAAAATGTATGTCAAAATGGAGCAAATTTACTACTCCATTTGTTTATAAACTACTCTACGCTATGTACTGACTCATTTAGCCTTCTTGAAAATATCCACGGTCGTCGCCTTGCATGGACGAAGATTGTAATCATGAGCTCCGATTACGTACCTGGAAGAACAGATAGCCCATCCAGCAATTATTGAAGAATTACAAACGAAAATTCCCCATACTTTCCACCGGGCGCCTTGAAGTAGTCCAATCCTCGCCCGATCTTCACCGTCCATCCGTTATCGAAGTCGATTTGACGGTCATGAAGGGAATCTCTACAACGATATTCATGAACCAAATTCGTTGTTTATGTAGAAAGCATTATCCACGAGGAAATACTTTTATACCCAAATAAGCACATAAAAAACCTACTGGTACTTGACAGTGAGCGTGATGTGTCGACTCAACAAATTCTTTTTCAACTCCTTGAAGTTTTCACCAGTTGCCCTGTAATTTCAAACATTTTTCTAAAGATATTTTAGATGTTTCCTATGAAGATCTGGGATCTCAGTGCAATCGCCGTGGTTCGAGCACTTCGGAACGAAGAGCCAGCCCATAAGCGAAAGGAGACTCACTTCAAGTCGCACATCCCCAACCTATCGTCGCCACTCGTCGTCAGATGAATAAATTTCAGCTTCGGACACTTGTTCACCAGCATCTCGCAGAAGCGAACAAAGTTGCACATCTGGAAGATGGACAAATAAAAATATAGCCCCGGTTCAGGCAAAAAAATAAAACTGAAAAAAAAAACTAGAAATACCATAGAACGAGAGACAGCGGTATGGAATTATGCGTCTCTGGTTTTACGTTATCTCACAGTTAGCATTTTTATTTGAACCGCGGTTATAATACGAACCTGGTGATGAGCGGCGATGTAGGCGTCTAAAACCTTGACCGTCGTCACCCTGTTATCCAGAACCTGAACGAGGGAATTGAGCACACGTTCTCACCGTACATACTGATGCTGTCATAAAGAGGCACCTTTTCAAAAACTTTGTCGTACCCGTGTCCGATGGAATCCTCTGCGATGTTCCGCGTTTTGTAGAGTTCGACCTATTAATTTTTTTGTAAATAATTCGAGTTGATCGATCAGTCGACGTTTCAGTAGTATTGCGACCTCGTCTAATCGAACACATGAAATAAAAAATAGGACTAACCGCAGGTGCATCGGCGACCTTGAGCTTCTCGGTGTGTTCCATGTAGACTCGGACACGACTGTGGAGCTGCTCCCGTCGAGAATCTCCGGCATCCATTACCCTGAAAAGAGAAGCTCACAGTTAGTATTTTTAATTCCTGGCCTTCCTTCCGATGTATTCTTCATGGAGCACTATCCTAAGGTACTCTTCATTTCGTCACATGATGAAAAACAAAGAAAATGTTCAGCGACGGCGATCGCGTCAAACCACAATGAATTGGGAGCCTAAGTCAAGCAATATCAAGTCAACTAACTTGAGAGCCTCCATCAGCATCGAGATGCCGTCCGTGTAGAGTTCGACGGCTCGTCCGTGGTCGCGGATTCGCTCTGCCGCCACTGCATCCTGTAGCACGGGCCGCGCCCGCTCGATCCACGGATCAGACGGATCCGCCATCGACCCCGTTTGAGGCGGACTGCAAAAATATCGAATTCACGGTAGAAATATTAGAAAAACTGACGAAGATAAAGTGCAGTCATCCAAAACAAGGTACAGTGGTGTGATCTTCGCCGATGAATCCGAGTGTTTGAAGACGACTAAAACGCGGTCGTCAGATCAATCATTGTGGAGGGCAATTGCAAATGATACAATTATAATTTTATTTGAAAAAAATCACTCATAAAGAAATAGTAAGAGAAATATAACAATGGTCAGGGTTATTCAGAGCATGCCCTTGGCTGGCTTGCTTCTCTTCTGCGGACTCCGTTGCCATGACGACAGAGCTCTGGGTCCCTGAACAGTGGTCATTCTCCGCTTCAGAAACTCATGATTCCTCGGAGCGTCTTGTTGTTATTTCTGGTTTGTGCTTTTACCCGAGCCGAATGGGAGCTGCCCTTCACGATAGAGTCAGTTTAGCCAATCCAAAAAAGATTAATATAATTTCCTCGCAGCATCGACATCCTCAAGCACATCGCTGGGTGGTCGCCCCTCCTCACGGCCGAGTACATCCCCGTCAACTACCAAGTATCTCGAGGACCCCTTGTGGAGAAGCGACCTGGACTGGTTAGGTGAGCAGAATGTAATTTTAATTACTGCAACCGTCGCAAATCTCGATTTTTTTAGCGCGAACCTGTTGGTCATGAAGACAGAACATGTTCAGTGAAACTGAAACGTAGTTGAATTATTAAGTACGTCAATCGCTGGGAACATGAGCTTTGCTGAATGGAGTATCATCAAGAATGACAATTTTAGTCCCTCCTCCTGCACTTCGAATCGCGGCCCGGGAGGATGTCTCTACGAGCAGGAGTTCCCGTCTCCATCTCCTCTCCAGACAGAGGAGCCAGTGAATGCAACGGCCGTCTGTCCTCCCTATGGCATCGGAGAGACCGTCCAACCGGAGATCATCCTCCCGGGATACGGTATGAATGTTGTCGAGCACCAAAACGAGTACGCTACCGTTGGAAAGTGCCGCGTTTGGTGCGCACCAATAATGAGAGCAACAGCCGTCAAATCGTGGTTCCAAATGTTCTGCCAGAGGCGCAGATTTTGATTGCAGCCTGCGTCTCTCGTTTTTCATTATCACTGCGTGATAATGAAAAACTAAAAATCTTGGATGAAATTATTTTATTTGGCAGGGTGTTGTATGCGTTCTGGTTCGGCAATACTTTGCATGCACTCCATTATTGGGTGCGATAATTAGAACACTTTGGGTGCCCGACAATAATGAGGTTCTTCAGGCCCGGGCGGCACCTGCTCGTGGTCTCCAAGCCAGCCTCTCGCAGCGCTTTTGAACTCGAGCACGACCTGTCGAGTGGATCTGCCAGCCGGGGTACTGTAATCATCAAATTACGCCGAGAGCCAAGTGGAATGCTCGTTTTCTTCCGGGAAAATAACAAAAAAAATCATACAATGCTCTACTCATGGTATTCCATTGAGGCATAAATATTGGCACTTCCTTGGTTCGCGACAATGTAATAGATTCTTCGCCAGGCCTCCAGCTGCTCCTCCATCGACACTTTTCTCCTCGCTTTCTGGTCCTCCCTCCGGCTGCCGGAAGAGGCGTGCAACTGTGGAGAGTGCCTCGTGCCAGTCGTCGAGTACGCCAATTCCATTCTTATGAACAAAGAAGTGGATCGTAGACCATTAAATATTGAAACACAGTTTCTGACCAAGTAGTTGGGATCCGAGAGTTTCAATCCATTTGTTTAAACAATACATCGCGTTCCCTTGGAGGTGGACGGATGAGCCCTCGAACGAGACGTCCTCCTCGGAGAAGATGTGTGAAGTGACTTCCGGCATTGAGATCTCCATAACGGAAAAGGGCGGAAGGATCAATGGATTCGTTGTCAGGTATTGTCGAAATCTTATGAATGATCATGCGTAGGCTGGGATTATTGTAGAGCACCCAGAATGTTTTAATTCCCAAGCCAAATCATTACCAGTGACGCGCTTTTGATCTACCTTAGAACGCTCCGGGTGCCCGACAATAGCGCGTGTTCAGATCTGCTTCTTTGCAGTCGAAAATAAAGCTTCCCTTTCGTTTCAAAGGTAAACTATACGTGGAATTGTTTTGTTCGTAATCGAACAACAACACAAACTAACGGATTCCTATTATGAAAGTATCACACCATAAATTGTGCCTAGATAGTCCTTTCCATTCAGGCGACTGACAACTCAACTCGCGGGCCCCGTCGCCTCGCTATTGATGCAGATTGACGTCCGATTCTACCAGTACGAGGAGCCATCCAAGAAGGCCAGGTAAGATTTGCTCCTTCTAAAACTTGGCAGGATGCCAATGCATTTTGGCATCATGCCAAGACCCATCCTCAGATTCTACCTGCGTCGTGGTCGCTTCTGGTGTCCCTCTGAGGTTTCCTGCTGGGCGGAAGTATGGTACCCGCTCTCGTCCCCCCGCCCCCTCTCCTGGCCCTCCATCGCCCTCCGCGTCGTCATAGCCATTGTCATAGCCTTTGTTCTCTGGCGTCTCCTCCATTCCCCCACTCTTCCCCCCTCCGACACTTCCCTCAAGCGACTGTCGCATACTGAAAAGAGACTCGGAAACCTGTTCGAAGCACCGCCATTCTGATTGTCATTTATTATTCAACAGTAAACAACAATAATTTTCATACAAACTGACACGATGTGAACCCGATTCAATGTCGTTCAACTATAATAAACACCGAAATTCGCTGGAAAGAGGGGCGACATAAACATTTAGAAAACATGCACAAAGTGGGAAAGTCATGATGACTGGGAGTTGGCCGGGGCCTGGGGCGGCTTGGTTGAGGAGGAGGAGGGAGAGAGATCCTTCTCGTCTTCGTCGTCGTCCGCGCTGAAGATGACCGTCGTGCAGCCGGAGCAGTGGCCCTTCTTCAAATATTTATATATTAATTTATATTTAAATAATATATTTATTTTAATAATATATATTTATATTAAAGTTTGATTGTAAAACAAGCTTCTGAAATATTAACCATCATGTGGGTCTGGAGGCGTGCGGGCGCTTGGCCGAGCGGTGGTTCAATATCGCACACGGAGCAGCCGAATCTCCACTTGGAGTCGGCGTGGAAACGTTCCATGTGCCTAAAGCCTCCTTTGATTTTCGGGGAGCCTTTTCGATAATTATATATTTTAAATTGCTTGTTCAAAAATAACATATACGCCCCTGGTAATAAATCGAGCAATTAACGAGGCGAGAGATAACGTAAAATGAGAGACTCAGGTTTCATTGCAGCCTGCGTCTCTAACTTTACGTTGTCTCTCGCCTCGATAATTTTATTTTCTTTTGTCCAGGGCTTATATTTAAAAAAAGCTTGAATATGTATTAAAAAGCTTCCTATGTATAACATTGTAAACCAAGTAACACAGTTTCAAGCAACATCGCCGTCTTTCATTTCATTTTATCTACATACAGTCTTATGCTCACTTTTTGAAGTCGATGGGTTGCATGGGAGGGCCGAAGAGGAACGGGTTTGTGTCTCCACAGAGAGGACAGCGCTCAGCCCAGATCCTAAATTTATTTATCTCTCATCGATCGATATACTATAAATATAATTACATCATCTGGCGTTCGAAGATGGTCCTTTTGGGCCCGGGGATGGCGTGCGGCACTGCGATGTACTCACAATCATAGCGGTCCTTCCTCGAGGGCATCTTCTTCTTGGACGGGGACGACTTGGACGGGCTATAAAATAATCTAATATTTGAAAACAATATTATCTAACGTGGCTTGAAACAAATAAAAAAACAGGGGAATAACGCGAGTACGTAAAACAAGACGCGCGAATTTTGTTTGCAAGCTGCGTCTCCTTTTATGTTATCTCTCCTCTAGTATTGCAAGAACCACAACGGAGTAAAAAAAATCCGCTATTTCTCCGCATAGCACCCGATTGATCTACTGGTTCCCCGTGGAGAGTTCGCACGAGCTAGCTGACCCCCCTACGGAAAGAATATTGGGCTCGGTAATGAGAACGTTGCACAAACCACATGAGTTTTTATAGAAATATTTACACCGTTGTGGTTCTTGCCAATATTGTTGAGAACCCGAAACGTCATAATTACCATGCCCGGGCAACCCCAATGACGGACTGCGCTAGCTTTTGATCTACCTCCTCGAACGACGGTTCATGGCCAATTGAATCACACTGGATAGTCTAAAACGGGGCTCGAGGAGGTAGATCAAAAGCGAGTGCAGTCTGTAATTGGAGTTGTTCGGGCGTGGGAATTAGAACGCATCGGGTCCTCCACAATAAGTATTTAGAAAAGTTTATTGCAACCGGCGCCATTATCGACGAACCCAACTCGTCTTCACTTCGCACCTAGGCGCGAAATGCTCTCCAGCAGTCAGACGACGAGAGAAATCTATTTTCAATGGAGAGGGAACATGACGGATGGAACGCGAATTTAGACGCGTTTGGTTCGCCGATAATAAATCAAAAAATGATTATATTTAAATTACATTATATTAAAGTGATCTGGGGGCATATTAAAGTGATCTGGGGGCAAAAAAAAACTACTACGCGGTGAGCGGCGAAATGAATGATCTGCTGCGCATGGTTCTATTCATTACGCTGCTTACCGCGCAGTGGTTCGCGCGTTGTATCCGCATATCTTTAATACCGAACAATAATAATTTTTCTGCTCAATTGATCTACCGCTTACGTCGGCTTGCGGGTGGTCGAGGGCTCATCCTTGGGCACAGCTTCCATCACGGCTTGCGCTGCTGGATTTTGTTTTTGGTAGGTTTTTAGGTATTCTCCTCACCTCGCTTCTTTTCCTCTCGGTACAGGCGATCGCGTTCGTCGAGCTCGTCGTCGGAGGAGATGTCGCCCACGCAGTCCATGACTGAGGATTTTGTTTATTTAGAAATTAATATATGATTATTTGATTGGCGTCGAACAAACCGGCTGTCAATAACGGGGCGCAGCAGCAGGACGCGTCCAACAAACAAAGACACACCCAGTTTGCGATCGCACAGTTGCATTTTGTAGCCAGCGCAAACCCGGTATGCCGCTGGGTCAGAGAGCTTATCTAGGGACTTCCATCGGCTCATGTTCTACCAGAAGCGGTGATTTTGGTTCGAATGCCATTATAGAGTGCTTTTTGTCGTTCCTCCAGCCTCATTATCTCGTTGCTCGCTGCTCTTCACTTTCACTCCCTTTCCACTCTATCCACTTTCCCCTTGGCGTTGCCTATCATTGTCAGCACGATTCGAGTACCTTTCCTCGAGACTGATCAGTGCTATATTATGAGATCGTCTAAGAGCTACTCCGCAATGCCCACTCCGGCCACGAGGGCAAAGTCGAGCGCCGCCGAGGCCGCGTGCCAGAACAGGGACACCTCGGAAGCCGGTGAATATTCTGATCTCGACCATGAGAATGATTACAGTGATTAAACTTGATACCCGCATTTTAAACATTTTATTTAAACTAACAAATAGAGAATACGTCAAGACGCCAAGCCATAGCTCGAAAAAAGGAGTATCCGCATCGTCCCTTCCCTCGACAAGGTGCTTTCAGGTCCCTCTGGCTCGAATCTCGATGATGAGACGCCGGAAAAGGAGACATTCCACGAGCAGGAACGCAGAGTGATCGAGCAACACTGTATACCATTCTAAAACACCAATGAATAACCAAACGAGTGTTGTAGTCGGAGATGAAATCGTGACCAGCCGGCAGCAGATCGTCGAATTGCTGATGAGCAGATTTGTTTGGTCGGCCCAATCGGGGGTCAAGCGCAGTGTACAAGGTGAATATTCCTTATGTTCCCCTCTGTATCGTCTGATCAGCTCAAAACCAAGCTGAAGGACAGCCGGCTGAGAAGACGAAGAAGAAAGAGAATTCGACGGAACAGCGATCGTCATCGAAGTCCAGTAAATAGTCTAAATAATATGCGGGGCCTGGAGACTCTTAGCTCTTGGCTTTCGACAACATGTATTTGCTTCAGCGTCACCTCCAACAGTGGTGGATGGACTATATCCCCAAGCGGCATCTTCCTCATCAAGAAGCCCTGGAACTGGAGAAGCCGCTGTAAACGAATCTGAAGAGACAACCTACGATCCCATTGTATTGGAGTAATATTTATCGTTAAATTAGATTGTGGGTAATTTCAGCGTGCTACGTTTTTATGGATTCTAAAATAAATGTTTCATTACCCTTGCATACGTCGAGTCGATTCAAAAAGGCTACATCTAAATATCAATCCACTTTCTATTTACCTCATGCTCGGGGTTGGTCCGACGGCTGATGACTGATTCGTGCCTTCTGCACGGAAAATATAAGAGGGCAAAATCTAAATACTACGGGGATTTGGATTTCTGCGCCAATATCATGCAGAAATCCAAATCCCCGTAGTATTTAGATTTTGCCCTCTTATATAATGGATGGTGATTATTAAACTCGCCTTGGGATTGCTGTCTTGCCTCAAGACCAGCAAGGAATCGCGTTATGCAACTCGTACAGACGTCGTTGGCATAGTCAGGGTTCCAAGGGAGGTATCTGATTGGAATGAACGCCGTGATTTCATCTCTCCCTCACTTCTCGATGTACTCACGGATGACTTCCTTCTTGGCTTGGCGTCCACATTTCGAACAACATTTGAAGCCAATTGGGGAGTGCTGGAGCTGAGAATGACCCGATCGCATTGAAAATGGCATTGAATGACTTTACCTCCAACACTGGATAGTGGGACATGCTTATGGAAGGTTTAAGGAAGTCATCCGTGTCGGGCAGCCTGGTCTTCTTCGTTGCTGGCCTTCCTTGCGTAGCTTCTCTGTCAGAAGGGGCACAGAAGACTGCGCGCCCGGCACACACATCTCTCTGGAATTCACTATTTTCATTGCGACCTATTGCCGACGGAATTAACCATACGGAATGTACGCCGATCTCCCTCAATTTAGGAAGGTCATCTTACCCTGAAATGACGCGCCAGCTGCTGCTCATCTTTGAATCGCTTTCCCTCGTGTTCGCTGCAGCCGAAGATCGGAGGAGGGCGCGAATGGGCCGTGTTGAAGTGGCTGAAACGCGCCGCCTTTGAGATGCAGCTTCAAAAATCCCCGCCCACTCACTATATAATATCTTTAGGAAGAATCGGTGTGTCATAGCGGAAATCGGCGCAGAACTCGCAGCGTTCGTCCATCTCGAGTCTGGAGAGAGCGTTGATTCGGAAGAATGAAGGTGTGTCCAACGTGAATCTATCCAAGTCGACAGTGGTGACGATGACCCCGTCCTTCAGTCGCGGGCGGCTCTTGCTTCCTTTGCTCACGTCGACCACCTCGTCGACTTCCTTGGTGCACCGCTTGGCCTTAGCCATGGCGCGCCTCTTCTTCTTCATTGGTGATCTTTTTTCGAGCTGTAAACAAGCTGTGTTCTACAGGCCTTCCGTGGCAACCTGTAAACATAATGTGGACGTCTTTGTCCAGCTGTTAACAAGTTGTGCGCGGCTACCTGAGATGGCACTATGGGAAGATGGCTGGGCTCATCAGTGACTGAGGGTCCTTCCTCCTCGAACAGGTACTGGTCGAGCAAATGGGGTCTGTCCGCCGATCTTCTTAGGGGAATGGGAGGGGAAGGCGCGCTGCTCTCGGGCAATGTCTCCTCGTCGGGCTCCCGTTTGATGTGATGGTGGAAACGGCGCGGAAGGACTACCGACACATCGTCATCGTTCTAAAATAAATGAAGATGTTTGGTATCTTATTGCCGGAGGAGAAATCATTGCGGAGAAAACGCTCAAGCACCCTCTGTCATAAAGCACTTAGGAGGGCAATGAGCGATCAATTCGCTGTGTTTATATAGCTCTAGACGGCACGACAGATCAGAGTCAACACCATTACTTTCGTATACAGCATTGTATTACCGGAATGTTCTTTCCCCCGACAAGAGATAAGCGCACCTGAGGACGAATCGGCCGTCGAAGGGGCTGGTGATAGAGGAGCTCGAAGCAGCGCAGGAACTTCTGCAATCAGCATGAGGGTAATGGAGTGGTCACGAGCAAACCGTGGCAGTGGGACGGAGGCTGCTGTCTTCGGGGGCTGAACAACTGATGGCGGTGTCAAGGGTAATCACGATCTTGGCCGAGACCTGTGACAGAATTATGGACTGGATGATCCGAGTACAGAAGGTTCTCATATTGCGTCAATTACTCGGCTGTCACATTGATGGGGATTTCCCATCGATTCAACATCACCGTATGTTCCTGGAGAATCCCCCGTGTATCTTATCCTGTTTCCATGACCATCATTTCAAAAACAACTAAGCGCTAAGCACAGCTATCCCTAAAAACCCAGTGAACTTCGACAATACCATGAAATCAGCGCCGAAGTTCTCGAGTGCCGTGAGGAGGACCAATTCGAGGAAGGCGCTGTGGTCGAGTGGAGGAATGACGATGGGAGCACAGTCGAAGGCGACTCCCGCCCATCGTAGATACGACACGAAGGTGGCACGCAGCTTCTGAAGGAAAGCGGTCATTGTCGGGCACCTAAGCTGTAAATTCCACCACTCCGAAAATACGGATCAGCAGCTTCTTGCTGCGTTCCATGCCCTGTCGAGCTAGAAGTGGTAGATCAAGAGCGTGACAGTCTATCATCCCAATTCGCTGCTTTTGGTGCTCGACAATATTCGTGCGGTACTCCTCACCATAGCGACGGGGACGAGGAGAATCTCTTCATCACTCCGCGTAGCCTCGACCAGACCAGAGTTCAAGACGGAGAGCATCGACTCGGTGATCTGATGGGGGAATTTATTGTTCCGTCCGGTCAATACCAATGACGGACTGTGCGCGCCCTTGATCTGCCTCTTCGAGCGCCGTTTCATGCCCCGTGTGCTTCATTGTCAGACAGCCATGAAACGGAGGTTGAAGAGGTCAAATCAAGGGTACACGCAGTCCATCGTTGATATTGTCCGGACGTGGAATGGAGAACACTCGAGGTGCTCGAGAACAAACTCTTTTTTACTCACGACTCGATCAGTCTGCATGGCATCGATGACGAGGTGGAGTGCCCGCTCGAGAGAGTACATGGTGGCTGCAGAGGGGAGTAATATCGACGGATTAAACGTTCCGGAAAATACCGAGCAAAAATTATACGGTAGATCAACGCCCTTTTCGCCCGCTTATGGATATCTAACGGAATCTTGTCAGAAAACAAGTGCGATAAAATCAAGGCCGAAATCATCAGAAAGGTCTACATGAAGTGTGTTGGCAGTTAGTACTAATGAGATTCTCCCCACAATCAGCTTCCTTCCTCTTGACACCTGTCACTGTTTTTGGAGCGTCTCCTTCGACGGGGGAAACTTCTCTGGTTCTCATGGAATGGGCGCACTTTCGTGATAAGTTCGAGCTGGTTCTCGATAAGGGAGAAGGGGCCACTTTTTGGGTTCTTATCGGAGTGTCGATTCGACGCTTCTGCCGCCTTGTCTGAATCAAACACGAAGAGACCATCATTGATCAGCTTGCTTTAATATTAACTGGAAGCGGATAAATCAGTGAAAACAATGTAGGGTATTGTCGGGAACCGACTGCGATCTCATTCCGACGCCCAGGAACGACTAATGACGGACTGCGTGAAGTAGCATCGGCCTGCTCCCTCCTGCCACCTCTTCTCCTCCCATCGCCTCTCTCTCCTCCTCCCGCTCGTTCATCTCAAGATAGTCATATTGCAGCCCTCTTACCAAATCGGACCGGAAGCTGCGCTGAGCATTGAGAAGGTATTCGGTTCATGCAGTCTTAATTCTAATTAAAAACTACCCTCATTTCGATTTTTACATGGTCGGATATTTATATACTAGCACAGCGTGTCAAACGGAAAATGTCTGATGAATATTGCATAATCTTGCATATTCCGTCTGATTTCTCCGAAACAGACTTCGGTCTGGAAGGACGAAATCGCCGTTTTTTGACCTTCTCGGCGTTGTAGCCTTCGATAGAAAGCGAATTTTGAAAAAAGCTCTCTGTAACTTTGTAGCTAAGATCCTGA
>JACMIG010000132.1:0-23400 GCA_014805385.1 Levipalatum texanum
AATATGAATAGCCATTGAGCACCTAATTGAAAATTATTGAGAAACAGAGGCCCAGGAATAGAAATTGATGATTTGAAATGACTGTCTAGATTGAATGAAGAAGCAAAGTGATTGATAGTGTGAGCCTGATAGGTTCTAGTTGTATGTGAGCTCCCGGAGAAGTCGTAACTATTTCACCGCCTGTGTAGGGTTGCTAGAGAAGTGTGAATAGAAACGACCCCGTCACTTAATTTCGATTGAGTAGATAGTGTAGAGCGGGAAAAGTATAATTCATGTTGTATCACTTCCATATTTTCCCAATATTCGCAACCAATTTTGTATTGTTCACCATGCAGTGTTTCCTTCCATTTCCATTCGTTCAATCGGTTGTGGTCATTCCATCTGTGCAGAAAAATAGGCTATTTCCATGCATATTGGCGTTGTCCATTGCGTTGTTTCGTTGTAATTCGGTAGATTGCGTATGAGTGTAAGCTCGAAGGGACCGAGCTTTTGTCGAAACGGGGGGACGTTAGACCTTAGACAGGTTCACCCCATGAGACACTTTCCCTTGCGCGTATATATTGAGATAAGATCGTCTCTCTAGGCGATTCTCTCCCCTTTCCCCCTCATGAGTTGTACTGTTGGGAGAGGATGCCCTGCCGGATAAAGGAATGAAGCCCAACCACGTCTCTGGTATTAGCACTGGGGACGAGCGACCCCAGATGTCTAACGGGCAATAACCTTTATTAGTGTTGTCGAAATCATTCATGATTCATTTTCATTGAATGAGGCATTCGGTGAATGAATGAAAATGATGATGAATGATCCAGCCAATTTTCATTCATTCGCCCGAATGTCTCATTCAATTAAAATGAATGATGAATGATTTCGACAACACTAACCTTTACGAAGGATATTCACGAAGACACGAGCAAACCACTTGTGTGATGTCTTCTCTTTCCAGTGTGAGATTGTGATGTTCAAGAACTTTAAACTTCGCAGGAGCCATGATCCACCCCTACTGTCAGCAGAAGAGATGATACGTTTCATTGCGTTTGTAAATACAGACGTTTAAGCAAGTTGGTAATTTATGTGTGTTCTTGAAGACCTAAAATTGCACTGCTTCAAATCCTTGAAGTATGTCAGGGACAGAGCACCGAACTTATGGAAGAATCCACGATTGTAGCGACCTCCCACAAGCAAAGTGAACATTGCTGGAAGAATGTTGGAAGAGAAGGGTCTGGAAAAGTATTTCCGGATATGTTTCATTATCCGATTCTGATGAATGAGTGGTGTTTCGGATGTAATTCTGAACCGTCGCACCTTTCTTTTAGCGAAATATTTCCCATGCATGGCAGTCGAGTTGTTATGGTCCTACACCGATGTTTTTCAAGCACCATCCTCCTACATAGTTCTTCTTTGTCTTCAACTGCCCATGGATAGTTCCTTAGCCCGATCATAAACGACCTGGGAGATCTAGGGTGTGTGCATGATTTCGTTATTCCTGCACCGCGAGCAGAAATGGTACTTTTCAGCTTCCTTTCAAATGCCTCCAGGAGCAATAATTCGCATCAGAGTATAGAATAGGTTTCTCGACGAATGCTATTGCAGATGTCTCGTCCAGTTGGCAATATTCCCCTTTTACGAAGTACAAATATTCATAAACACAACCAAACCATTGTAGGATGTCTTCACTTTACAGAATAAGATTGTGCTGCTCTTCAGCCTCAAACTTCAGAGGGCCCATATTTCGTCCTTACTGTCAGCGGAAGAGATGAATACGTTTCATAGCCTTTGTAAATACAGATTTCACAGCAAGTTGGCAATTGTAAAGCCTCCAAGGATATTCAACAAATTGCAATGCGAGGAACAGAGCATCAAACTGTTGAAAGAATCCACGATGGTAGCTATCCCATTACTAACGTGAATTAATGGAAGAATGTTGGAATAGGAACGTCTCCATGACACAGAAACAAAGTGAAGAGTAAATCGAGACCATGACAATATTTCCCGATACGTTTCATTTCCGACACTATTGAATGAGAGGCGTTTCATCTCTAATCATGCGCAGCCATTCTTTTCAATTAGCAGTATATTCCCCTGTATGGCACACGTCTAGTTGCATATTCCTAACAATAAGACTATGTTTTTGAAGCACCATCTTGACCTCCGTCTTCCACTGTTCCTTGTCCTTCTTTGTCTAGTACTGCCCATGGATAGTTCCTTAGCCCGATCATAAACGACCCGGGCGACCTCGGTGAATTCTATCGGGGTCCGATCTCTTTAATTCTATCATCTCTATCTCTTTCTGCACCGAGAGCAGTGATGATACTTTTCAGCTTACTCTCAAATGCTCGGGCAATAAAATTGTCACAATGTTCTAGTCGCTGTAAACTACTTCTGACACGGCACACACCTCGCAAAATTAGCAGCAATCATTACTGGGACGAACTTCGAGATGATTAGGGTACAATCATTTTATGACGCTTTCCACAACAAGTAAATGCGCACAACAAAGATAAAACATCTCTTGAGATAACTGAAAGCTGCAAGCTCGAGAGGGTCCAAATGAACTGTAGGGCCGTTATGATTATTTAATGTTCGTGAACACGTACTAGGGGGTACTCACAGGAAAATAAAACGTTGCTAAAAATCATCAGCACCATGAAAGGCTGCGCACACGGTATCCGGGTGGAAAGGGAATGAGCGGGGCAAAGCGAATTCTCTGTACACGTTTCCGGGGGTTCAATATGCGAAATCAGGAGGAGCGGCGTGTTCAACGGCATGTTTGGTGTGAAGCATCAGTTAAAATTGGATATTCTATCGGATGGGATTTAAAAGTGCCCTAGAGAGCATACAACTATCTACACCATTATTATTTTATGGGGGGATATATTTATTACAACCTACTCCGCCTTGAGCCTCTTCTCCTCGGCGAGCACGATTTCCTGCCGCGTCACTGCCAGCCATTCGACGCCACCGTAGATCTGAACGGACAAATATATAATTTGAACGTTTTTGGCAAAGTGCCAAATATTCTCAAAAACAAAAATATAACACCTTCTGGCATCCTCCGAAGAATGCCGATGCGAGCACAGCGATGAGGGCGACTTGCTGAAAATATCTATTTTTCTTTGGATAAATGCGTGAAAACTATTGAATTTTGAATATTCGACCCAATCATGATGTCGAATTGAAACATAATTAATCGGTTCCGAGTAATGCGATTGCAGGATAAAAATCAGTCGCTCAAATTACGGACAAATGGGATACTTTTATCACAGGACTCCACGTTTCCATAGAAAATCAATGAACCTTGACGGTGAAGGCGAAGTACGTCCATCCGACGACGATCATGGTCCAGAAGAGGATGATGAAGTAGCGACCGTGGGCCAGCGCCGGCGTGAGCTGCAGTTAAAATTAGTTCCCGCACATTGGTCAAAAAGCTAAAGCAATGATTCAGAAATTGCAAATATGTTTCAACTCTAAAACGTCAAATAGACTAGAGCAAATCTGTCAATGAGGAACAGTTGCTGATGAAAAGTTAAAGTAATGAAATCATCTAAACTATTCGAAAGTCTAGAGCGAATGGCCTTTTGTTTCGATTCCTCATCTGTTACTCATAGAAGAATTTACGCTTCTGATACTGTGAATACGTTTCATCTCTATACCATCAGACAGTCTTGTACGAAATGGGCAATAACGATCTTGCTGATCCCCCCCACCTTGTACTCCTTCCCTCCGTCGGGCATGTCGAATGTCGGTCGCGCTGCGCGGTCACGCTTGTAGAAACTACAAAGTATAATACAACAATCAGTAAATAAATAATATAAAGAAAAATATTATTTGAAAATAATTCGACGAACTCTTTGAGCTTCTCCTCCTTCTCCGCCCATCGCTTCGTGATCCAGTCCGCGAGGCCGTCGTCGCTCTCCGGTAGCGACGAGATGGGAAGGGCGATGACCTGGAGAAAACGCGTGGTGTAGTAAACATCGTCGTATGGAAACTACTGTAGATTGCAGTAGTTGCCATATATCGACGTTCACTACACCACGCATTCAGGGGATCGGCATAAACGCAGCCCCAGAATAAATGGCATAAATTAGGACATGCAGATAAAAATGCTCTACCTGATAGTGGACGTCCTGCGGCGCGAGCCCGTGCGTAATGAGGTGCACCTGGAATGATACTCGGTTACTTCTATTAGGCCGGCATCGACGTCTTCAATAAAAGCTTTGACACTTTGTTTCTCGAAAGCAAGCATCCATAATCAATTGAAATTTTTGCAGTTATCATCGACATTCTCTTGACATTTATTCGGTAGCTCGTGTGAATCATAAAGGATCTCACCTCGCTCTGCACGATGGCATCGTCGTAGCCGATGGTCACGTCGTACAGCCACTTTATGTAGCCATCTGGAAAAAAATTGGTAAACGTCTCCCAATCGATAACGCACTCTTGCGCATCCGCTGCACCATGTGGACGAAGCCGGTAGTGCGCGCGTGCAGAAGGTAGTCGTAGTGCACCAGGGACTGCAAGTGAATGATTTTTTTTTCTTTTGATGAGGTAAGGAAGGAAGATTGCAATCAGAATTCGTGGCTTTTCAATACGTCGCCGTGAAACATATTCTACGTGGAAGAAGAATTTCGAAGGCGACGTCTGCCATCTGATGATGCTTGCAAACGCATCAACGGCTTGTGGAACGCAGATGAGAGAAATGAGGCGAAGTACAGGACGTCATTATTGCTTTCGTATCATCATACGACGGGAGTCGCCAAGTCACAGGGGAATTATATTTTTTAGCAATAATCCGTTCCGAAAATATTACGATGAAAATTCTCTGCTATTCTATATTCCGCCGTGAAACGTATCTATTCTACGCGAATTATTAGCTCTTTGAGAAAAGGTCCTTCTGGATAAATTTTGATTTCGGAAGAGGGAGTCCCCTCACCTTCTCAGTGGCGTGCTTCTCGCTGCGAGCCGTCGCCAACGGGCACTTGTCCGTCCCTTCCGGGAAGAGAAGCAACTGAAACAGCAGCGAAATATCACGCAGTAGGGCCCAAATCAAAGTGTTTCATGTATTTCGATAGGAATTGAATAAAAATGATAAGATGTAGTTCATATCACCGATGGGCAAAATCTTCCACAATGTGCAATTCAAAATGGAACGGTACCTGGTAGTTGAATCCGCTGTTGGCGTAGTAGTCGAGAAGGCGCTCCATCTTTGTCCTGGCAATTTTCAGTGTATTATTAGCTCGACCTATGGCTAGTATGGTATCAAATTCGAATCGAATTATTCGATGGAATTCATTTAACTATTACTGACCGCTGAAACATGAGAACTCAAATTGGGTGGCCGTCCTAGTATGAGATGAACAATCGCCAGTGTGTTAAATTTCCACCGAATGAAGACAACGCACTTATCCGAGTGGAAGGCCCGATCGAGGAAGATGAAGGACGCTGACTGCATGGCCCAACCTGCAATGGGGAAAATTTCGCTTTAAAAAGTCCCAAACCCACGGGATGGAGAAAAGACAAAATCGTTTCTAGGATGACAGGCTGCTTCGCTATTGTGCGATAATCGTTAAAACCACATGACTTCATAACGGGCAGGCCTTTTCAGACCAGTCGCATATCGAGGGTGAAATAAATCATTCTTCCAAATGGAAAGATGACGTAAAACGTGAGACGCAGCTGACAAGAAAAATTGAAAAATCTGCGCCTCTCGCTTTATGCTATCCCTCCAAACCTTTTATTTTTATCGGTTATAATACCTGCTCCGGGCACGTATCGCAGGATGCCCTTGAGGGATATCTTCTCCGACACCAGCAACCACGGATCCACCTTGTACAGCGCCGTCCAGAAGTACAGCCAGTCCAATCTGTAAAGGGTCCAGAATTCAATGGGACATATTTTCTGAATGGAAAACAGATACAAGCACCCCCCTTTCTAGCGAACGAGAAAAATACATGCTAGATTGTTTTGCAGTTGAGTTTCACTGGTTTTACTTCCAATATTTTCTCGAATAGGCTAGAAAAGCATGATCAAACCTCGTGCGATGATTCATGATGATCAATCCGGGCTCCGCGTGCTCGATACGGTGGCCGATGACGCTAACGCGCGCACCGAAGAGGTACTCCATGAGGGCCTAGAAAAAGAGATATCAGAATAGTCAGATGGAACGGCGTGCTCCCCGTGGGATTTTTCAGTAAAATTACAGTAAAATTGAATTCACCACCCACCACCGTTAATAGTTTAACGTTTTTCGTTATTCACTATTTTATATTTACTTTAAAATATTTTTTTATTTAATTAAAGTTGACAGTGATAGACTATTCCTCCTTACCCCAGGCATCGCAACCCAGAAGCCGACGAGGCGATCGCACATGAGTCTCCACGCGCGCGGGTGCAGGAAGATGAGGGGCGTCAGGGGGAAGAGGATGTAGAAGGAGCCGAGCAGCGCCGACCCTCCGAGGATGGCTGGAAATTAACTTTTCGTTCCCATTAAATCGAAGAATCGTTCACTACCGGAAGATTCAGAGATTCGTCTATATTCCTTCTTGAAACACACCACACCTTTCACGTGATAATAAAATTACTAGAGTGTTGTATTCAATTTGCTGTCAAGGATTCGAGGGGGATTCTCTCATAAACAAGCGCTAGCATTAGTGGCTCGAATTCATCTCTCATTTTCAGTTTAAACAATTCCATTTAAAAAAAGTCGTGATACGTTTCACTGGCTGTTATTAATCGCTTACGCCTGTTCTTTTATGATAAGTGAGGAATTTCCCCGTGTTATCAAATCCGATCAAATCTCACGCCATTTGTCTACTTCGATCACGACGTGCTCCAGAACACTAGGAGCATAGAGTTCAACGTCCAAAACGCTACAAAACAATCTCGATCAAGGAGAATCGATGTGTTTCACTGCAAGTTATTTATCTCCGCTTTACCCGCACAGATTCATTAAAAGAAGAGCTACGTTTCACAGACTGAAATTGCCTTTTCGGCAGAATTCATAAAAAAATACGCTACGTTTCACCGACGATACATCTCTTTTGCTATGAATAAATCTCATTCATAAAAACTGATATGTACCACTTGTTATTCACGCCCTACTCCCCTCTCCACCCACCCCCAATCCGACTCACCCGCCAGAATCCATCCGCGTGCCCGCACACTGATGGGGACGTCGGGTCCGGGATGCAGGGTCGGCGGTTCGCCCGTAGCCATCTCCCCCTGTAAACTTCCGCTGTTTAGCCTCGAACTTCCGCCATTTAGCAGCCGCGCGAAAACAATAAAAGTGCGAACTCCTAAAAGTGCTGAGATGCGAGCGAAGCGATAAGGCATGCGAGTACGAGGAAGCGAGTTCGACTGGGAACAGAATCGTCTTCCCTGCTAGTAGCAGGCCACCAAAACACGGCATAACAAATTAGCCGGTGGTCTGTTTGGACTGGCGCTCAGAGGGGTGTGATGCTACTTTAGCGGCTCACTCAAGATGACACATCGCTGATAAGGAGATACCAAAAATCACACAAGCCACCAGCACGCGGCACAATTTGCCATGGGTTCTTCCCTACTTTGAATCTAACGCAAATTGAAGGATTCCCTCAGGGAGCAATTTGGGGGATGTCGGAAGGGTCATGCATGCAAAAGCATTTGTTGGAGAAGGGCGCCGCAAACAACGAGGACATAAAGAAAAGACGGGAAGGACTCGTGGAGCCGGCTGGACCCGACTGACTGCAACTGCAGCGCAAACTCTGTTACACTGGGGCAAAGTGCGGGAAAAGCCGCCAACTGGGATGATGAGAGTAGACGGGTGGTGGTTCTCTCCGCCATTCACGACAGCTTGCGAAAGAACTATATCCTTTCGCAAGTTGGAGACATCGTGTTAGAAACCCAGATTCCCGCTACTTCCTGCATTATCGAGTCAAATGGAAAGCGACCTTGCGACAAGTTAGGATTCTCAAGCTTGGCAAATCGAGGTCGCAAGCGTACAAGAATTGTTACGGCTTATGCTAGCCTCTGCGCCTTGCGAAAATAGAGTAGTTCACGAAAGGCCAAAGTATCGCCCGTTGCAAACAGGGTCAAAAACTGTGTAAGGGCCGCCATCACAGTATTGCTAATGAATCAATCTCCCGCGTTCTGCCAGCAATCATTGCGGGAGAGATAAAATTGCGACCTTGGACGGCAGTGGTATTTCCTCGAGAAATGATTGCAGAGACACTGCCGCCGGAAAGGATGCTCAATGTGCGGGGGGAGAATACCGTTACAACGCCGTGGCAATGACACATAAGAGACTGGCGACGAAAAAGGAAAGGAAAACTAATACCCTGAATGAATTTTTCGGAAGCCGCCGAAAACTGCGCGAGTGTTACGTTTTATTCGCGCTTGCTTCTTACACCTTGAATACTGTGTGGAGATAAACCACGACGATCGACGATCTATTCCGGTCCGAAATATTTTATCAGGCTCAAAGCATGCATGACGGGACGATTAAACTTCAAGCTCTCACAATCAACGAAATCTCTATGGCTGCGATGTTATAATTCCAAAGACTAACACAGACCTGTGCAACAACCTTTCTGATAAGCTGCGAAAGTATAAATCAAAATACCGAAGCGTTGCGCTCACAACTACATAGAGTAAAGCTGTGCAAAACTACTATACGGCGAGAAAAGAGGGTGGCCGGGCTGAATTGAGGGAGGAGGGTGGCGGCAGAAGCGAGAGAGGGAGGGGAGGGGAGAAGAGTGGGAGGCACAGAGTGCCGGCCATTCCATTCCCCTTCCGGTTATGGCATCGAAAGCCTCGCTCTCGGATTTTGCCGTAATTCGCAGTTATCGTTAGTCGATGAAAAGAGAGATGGGAAAGTCATAACATTAATGGGGGAAAATATTATGCATGCGCCTACAAGATCTCGTTTTGTTAGCAATGACTAGTACGGAGGGCGGCTGGACAGCGTACAAAGTACCGGGAGACGCAAGAAAAAAACAACAAAGAATATCGGATCGATTATGATGACGATTGATACAAAGTTGTAAACTATCACAAAGCAATTCCAAAGATTCTGGTCTAACAACAAGGATGGGTCCTGAGGTCTGAGATATTGCGGGCCGTAAAATAAAACAATGACCGAATAAAATTAGATTATAAAAAGATCTGGGGGAATATCCGAATACCTTATGCCTTCACAGTGATCTCCTCTGCCTTCCTGTGGATGACTCCATTCACTCCATGAACTCCGCTGGACGTCTTGACCGTGTTTCCGTTCTTCTCCGGCGATTCCGAGGGCTGGAATTAACAATACAAATATTTTTGAAATAATATTTAAATATTTTTTTAATAAAAAAATACCTGCTCCCGCTCGCGATTGAGGTAGAACCACTTGATGAAGAGGAACTCTACGCCGTTGTGGTAGAAGAAGGCGTACATGTAGAAGGCAATGGAGCCAATTGCGTACATCCTGGAAATCATCGTTTCATCTGCGAGGGGATCGGGAAGCTAAAGAAGAGAATTCCACTCACATCACCGGGAAGTAGGCGATGGAAAAGTAGATCCACATCCCGGACGAGAGGATCCAAACGGCAAACGCTACGAAATATCCCACGCCAGCCATGTCAACCTACAAACGGCAACAGTTTGGTGAAAAGGGAGCCAAAAAAAGTTCGGATAAATGAATGCTGTAGGCTCCGCCCTTTTATCTTGTAATGCTCAAGCCTGTCCTTTTTAGGCTTTTTATACACAGCCTTCATTACTTTAGGGACGGGGGGAATGAAGAGGGCGGGGCCTAGGGCGCTCTAATAAAGTACCGAAATACCCACCGGCCACACATAGCCCTCGCCACTCGGCTCCAGCTCGCGCGTCCCTTCCTCTGCTGCATAGAAGTCGCGGAGTCTGAATGACGGGAAATTATCATGTCTAAAACCTTCACCTCGTAAAATCGGTGCATTGCTACATCGGATATATTTGAGGTGTTGTGAAACGTAACTAGTGCGTAAACTGATTGCCGGATTTTCTCCTAACTATTTCGTATTTTATCCTCCCACATCAAACCACTTCATCTCCTTCTTATACCAATGCACATCGCAGAATAAATGTCTGTCTAACACTCAACTAGGTTTTTTTGGGTGCGGGGTCTCGGTGGTACATCGATGAAGGGGTCGCTACGGAAAATTTAGTAGAGGTTAAACCCAGCACACGATCAAATATACTGGATTAGATCGGCTAGTTTAGAGAATTGAGAAACCTAACTAGTTTGCCAAATCTAATTGTAAATTTCTTTCAACTATTTCCTTACTTTCATCTCCTTCTCATGGAGACGGTCTCATGCGAAATTTCCCCTGCACTCGCTCTATGTAACCTACTAGCATATAAAAAATAAAAAAAAATCGGTTTTCGACAGTTGTGAAACCTAACTAGATCGTCATCTCCTCCTATCGGTGTAATTCTTCTTGATACTCTCCTCTTCAAGATTCTTCACCAAGCCCCCGTCCCCACATGCACTCACTTCATCTCCTTCCCTGCGCTGACGTCACAAAGCCAATCCGTATTTCATTTTTGTATAAGCAAAAAGAGATATTCATCGAAAGTTAATATGAATCAGATAGTTTTGGACAGTTGTGAAAGCTAACTAGTCCGTCAGCTCCTCCTATCGGTGGAATTCTTCTTGACTATGCCGATACTCTCCTCTTCAAGCTACGTCATCTAGCCCCCGTCCCCCCTGCACTCACTTCATCTCCTTCTCTGCGCAGTTGTCACGAAGCCAATCCGTATTTCATTTTTGTATAAGCAAAAAGAGATATTCATCGATAATTAATATGCATCAGATAGTTTTGGACAGCTGTGAAGCATAACTAGTCCGTAAGCTCCTCCTATCGATAGGATTCTTTTAGACTATTTCGCTATTCTCCTCTGCAACCCCCACCCCCCCTCCTCCATTCCTCCATCTACTCACTTCATCTCCTTCTCGTACCACCGTGCACGCAGCCACGCCGCCCGCTCGTCCGCATCCGATGGGATCTCGGAGATGCCTGGAAATTCATGATTAATTGCACGCTTCATATAATTATTGTATGCTTCAATGTAAACAAATTCATAGTTTATTTTACGTTTCAAGTAATTAGTGAGTAGGCTTCAATGCAAACAGAATATTAATAAAACTCACTATATTTCTTGACGTCGAAGTGGACGTTGCGCGGGAACTTTCCCTGAATAACAATATTTTAAGATTGTATTTTAAAAGAATTTAATGTTATATAAAGTTTTATAAAAAAATAACCAAAAAACACTCCAACCTTGAAGAAGAGATCCGCTTCGCTCTGCACAATCGTGTCTCCGTAGGCGACGGTGAGGTCGTAGACGTTGTCGAGGTAGTCGCATCCGCTCATGAGGTCCACGAGGTAGTTAAAGCCGGTGACTCGCGGATGGACAACCTGTGTTATTTTTAAAGTAAAATAAAATTCCTGGTCTCGTGACGACGCAAAATAAAAATATGGTACCTGCTCGTATCTCGGGAGTCCGTTTTCATCAGCAAACTTGTCACTGGCTTCGATGGCGTGCGTCCCGCGATCCGTGCCCTCGGCGAAGAGAAGGAGCTGGAAAAACACGATAAAATAAAAATAGTTCTGCCGGCTTCCGAAACTATTGCGAAGAGGAGTCGCTAAGCAGACATTTCTATATTTCTTTAGCAGTAATGTTTCTCTAAAATTACGCGATCCATTCTTTCCGGGTCGAAATATTCATTTTTTCAACAAATAAAGCACCTGGTAGCTGCGTCCGGCGTCCTTGTAGTATCGTATGATGCGCTCGATCGTGTGCCGATCCATTTCGAACCTTCTCGACAAGAAGATAAATGCACCACAGCCCATTGCCCATCCAGCTCCCGGGATGCGCTTGAGATCGGCCTAAGTAGCGTAAAATCGTGAGCGAACAATGAAATAAATAAATAAAATTTAAAAAATATACATCAGTAAAATATGAAAAATCATTATATTTTTTCAATAAATAAAACACAACAAACCTTTAGTGATATCTTCTCCGTCGTCAGCAGCCATGGGTCCATCCGGTACAGCGCGTTCCAGAGGAACATCCAGTCCAGTCGAGTCCGATGGTTCATCAGCAGAATGGCGGGCGCATCGCGCTGGATGAGATCGCCCGTGACGTGGAACTTGACGCCGAAGACGAAGGAGCACATCGACTGCAAGAACCGTGGATGTAGATAAACCCCTGGCAATAAATCGTGCACATAACGAGGCGAGAGATCACATAAAAGGAGAGACACAGGTTTTGAATGCAGCCTGCGTCTCTTACTTCACGTTATCTCTTGCCTCCATTTAGTACACGATTTATTGCCAGAAGTTTATATTAATCACAGACATCAAATACTGGTCAGGCTAACTTGTAGGCGGCATCATTAACATTATAATGCTATAAACAGGTTTCCTGACTTGCCCTATACCAGTCAAAGTATCATACGTGGGACATGTGTTCTCATTTTTATCCCCCTAAAAAGGCATTCACCGTTCTACCAGACTCCCTTTCGGAGAAACAATTCCCGGCTAAAGTTTTCGATAAAATGTTAGATATTGGGATCATGATCTATCGGAATCAGAACAATTATCCTACCGCCGGAAAGGTGAGCCAGTAGCCGACGAGGCGATCCGCGGTTTGGCGCCATGCCTGCAATTGTATTCATTTCTGACAATGAGTGAAAATATAGATTCAAAATATCTATTTTCAGAGGGAAATAGCTCAGCACAGAGTTCACGGAAAACATTTTCAAACCTTGGGAGCGAAGTACGCCAGGGGGACGAAGGGGAAGAGGATGAAGATGGCTCCGAGGAAGGAAGTTATGAAGAGCAGCACGACGAAAAGGACGCCATTGAAGCGGCCGAGCATCGTCGGGAAGGCTTCTACAACAATATTCCTTTTCAGAGTAAAAAAAGTGAGATCGATATTTCGGAACTTCTTTAGAGGTCAGTAAACCGAAATAGCGTCATCATCGGTTTGCAATCTTTCGTCGAAAATGACTAATTTTCGCGCCGATTTTTTTTCAATCCATGGGGCGAATTCAGAGCGCATTACCATGACCTTTCTCGTGTATATTTGCACAAAATCGGGGGTAAGCAAAACGTATTTATGTTGGCGCACTTTATGTTCATGCACTTTGCGACTACGGAAATCGAAAGAAGAGCTAATATATCTTATTCGAGCAAACTCCTTCAACAGTATTCGTTATTAGAGTCAAAGCAGGCAAGCGGGAGAAAATTCAAACACCCTGACGGCCTCGCTGGTCAATAATCCACCGGAGCGGCAACAACCCGTTGGTAGGTCTGACGAGATTCTGTAAAGCCATCAGTTTACAATAATTCCCTTTAACCAACCACCCACTGCGCATGGGAAAAAACTCCCATTTCGTTAGTTGGCAAGACATTTCGTTGAGGAGACTGCGGAAAAATAGTGAACACTCCTTCACGCTGTAATCAATGCATCCCTCCCTATGATACAGCGAACAGAGCAAGTACCCCATACTGTTCTGACTACACTCCGAAGTCTCTGCCCCCCCCCCCACCCCTCGATACTTTGTCCATTCTTTTCTCCTCATTCCTTGGCTGACATGCGATAACAACACTCGTCGTCTCTGGTGTACTGCAACCAGTTCCATAAGCGGCGCGCTAACAGCTGCAGCTGATTATATTCTTGGGAATGGCGAAAGATCGACATTTCTCGACCCCGTGACAAACACTAATGGATTTGGTTCGAAACCGAACACCACATGTGCAGCATTTAGGGGAAAATAAAATTAGAATGCGTTCGGTGAATCTGGGACTGTCGTCTCATACATCCAATCACCCTCGCTTCACAGGGCGGCGAATAAGTCGGTTAATTGATCAGTAGCGGAAGGAGCACGCGCGAACGCTCTTCAAGATGAGAGAGTGAAGGTTTTTGGCCACCAATTCGAAAGCAGTTCACTTCCCTTCTCAACTTTGATGGTTCCGTCATGAGGTGGCCGTCTCATCAGCTTTTTTGCAAGTTATTCCTATTGCAAGCATCGATCCTATTCGCAACAGCCCAACTTCGTAAGATTGTTTGACTAGAGGGAAATCTTTTTTATACATTTTCAGAGCCCCCACCGCGCAGTGGAAAAGAAACAGAAAAAGAGCATGGAATAAGGGAGAGGCGTGCGCCACCGGGCTCGTTTCTCACAACTAATTCGAATGCACGTCCACCATCGATCAGTATTCTACGGAAGGCAATCGAAAATGAGTCATAAATTTAGATGCTCAAGGAGTTTCCGCGCCTGCCCCCGTACGTAGAGATTCGCGCCCATTTCAAAGTAATTATTTTTAAAATTAAGGATAATAAAGCGCAATGAGAAAGTCACCTTTTGAAGCCCCGGCGACTCGTCGTCCAGTTGCAGCGATCCGACGCCCCGTGTTCCCTGCCCCGGCTCCTCGACGAATAACGACGGCAGTTAATGATCAGCCATCGTCCCCCTTCGAACCGCCGCCCTGGAGACCAGGTATTAGTTTTTTGATAGAAAACTATCGAGAAAATGTGCGAAATAGAAACGCTTTTCGCGCATACCGCATGGCGATATACAAAACGGAGTGCCATATCCGTTTAGTAGTGCGCTATTTCGCGGACGCGGACTTTGAAATCCGATGCGCGAACTCATGTTCTTTCAGACTGGGATAACGACGGTCCTCCGTGGTCTCGCTGGCACCACCGGCATCATCACCGTGGCCCTCCTTGGGGCTGGCGCCATCGGCCGTGGTGGCATCGACCACCGTGGGCTCGAGGTCCACCGCCTCCTGATTGGGGGGACGACGACGAGCCCCCTCCTCCTCCACCCCCGAGAGGACCATGGCCGCCACCTTTCAGGGTGTAAACTGCAGGAAGTAGGTCCCTACTTTGCTCCACGATGTTTGTTCTAACAAGTGTAAAACGGTTGATTTAGAAAATATATTATTCGTACCCGATGGGCCAAAAATTACTGGACTTGATTCCTGATAATTATTTCAGAAAACGGTTATCTAACCAACATAAAATGCTTGAAGAGCGAAAATTTGACATGTTCTTGAGGTATTCCGAACGATGTTTCAGTACTTTTCGAGAAAAAAAGGGTACAAGGATCTACAAGCAAATCTCTACAAGTATCACAAGGATTTTCTGTACATACATACCTATCCGCTTTCCAATGGACTTTTTCCCACTCATCATCACAGTTAGATGCTACTGGCTAAGCAACAAAATATTTCCTATGGCACGGTGGATAAATATAATAGTAAACTCTGAAGCTAAGCAAAAATACTACGATAAAAGGCTACAATTCACTTTGACAATGAGACGTAGTTTCCACGCGGTGGAATCACTGGAGCAGGGGGCAGCGAAGCAGCAGAAGACGCGTTCTTATCGGCGTTCGGATTCTGCATTTTCTGCAAAAGTTTACTTGTCTGGGACTGTTTTTCGGGTTTGCCACTCGCAAAATACAAATATTTTTACTCGGTAAGGCTCATAGCTCGGGTTGACTATGTATTCGGGAGATGAATCCCTCCTTCCTCGATAGCCAAGGACGCCCGCGCTGCTACTACTGTGGACACCCTGACTGCTACCGCCAAAGGAGGACGGCGAAGACGACGATGGCGGCCCGGGAGGGAGTTGAATGTATCTGAATGCATTTCCAATATAGCTCGAGCTGAAACACATACGGGCTGTCGGTCATAGCATTCGGCTCACTAGTAGGCGAGTCCATCGCTGACGATGAAACAGTTCTAGAGCGTCTGAGCAATGGGTTGATTGGTTCTTTACGGGTGCATACCGTTGAGCAACACTGCCTGCAGAAAACGCAGAAGGCGAAGACTGATGAACAGGAATTTCAGTGGAAAGTTCTGTCCGACTGTCCGTACTGAGACCCTTTGAATCACTGCTTCTGTTTCTGAAAAGGAATCATGGATCTAATGAGCGGATATGTGCTTACTTTCTAGGTGGAAGCTTCGGTTTACCAGATGACGTATGGTCGGAGCGAGACGTGTCTTGCAGGACAACGTACGGAGCCACTGAATATAAGAGGTTGGGTTTACAAAGGCCAAACGTACTGTGAGAACCGATATTTGAAGGAGCAGGGAATTGATCGTCAATGCCAATTCCTGAACAGGGTGTGGCACTCGCTGACGATGATGATGACGGTGTCGGTAGGGAAGGAGCCGCATGTGATGCTAAACTTTTTTTTGTTAACAGTCTCCACGACACTCACGTAGATGCAATGGCTGCTGCCCCGAAAGCCCTGTGGGGCGATGTGTAGACAAGGCTGAGTATCCAGGATTGGTCGCTGCTCCTCTCGTGTATGTTCTGATACGGCCATAAATTTAACCCAATCTCAAAGGAACGTACCTTGTCTGATCAGTAGACTGAATGAAACCCTTGCGCCGATCGTCTTTAGGAGTCGATGAATATTCGTTGCCTGTATTTTTCCTTTGACCAAATTGAAAAATACACATGCCTTGTCCGTTTACAGGATCGTTTCTCCCTTCGGGAGAGCGTCCACTGCGGTGATGGTTCTGAAACATCAGCAGTAGAGGATGCGTTGCTAACACGAACGCAAGCCGAAGTCAGTGCACTGCAAATCACACCACAACATACATCGGGTGACAAGAAGGCGAGGGCAACTGGAGTACGAGTTGCATTCACGGCGCACAGAGCAGATGAAGCAGAGACCTGTCACACACGCACATAATTGATGGAAAATGTGTTAATGGAATTTAGAAGGAGAGTATGAAAACATGCCAATCAAATGAGCTTCACATACGACTAGAAAATGTGTAATTCAAACTGGATAAACTCGACCAAGAAAATCACGACATACAGAGTGTGATCGGCTTCCGGTTGCGGAGCTTCTAGGAAGAGTCCCTCCGATTGATTCCAGATCTGGATTGTAGTCGTCGGATTCCACGGATACAGACGACGGGCGAGAATGCCTTCCTCCCTTACTCTGAAGCTTTCATGAATAATCGTGAGCATGCGCACCAACGACCAGTGAGAAAAAGGTAGTTCTGAACTTACGAAGATTCCGACCACTTTTCCGAACAAACGTGACGCGCGATCCTACAAAGAGATAGTATGAAGTTGTTTTCCGTACTGATAGAAGTTCACCTTCTTCTCCTTCACAGGGCCCTCTACCCGACTCAAAACACTTCCATCCGATGGGCGCTTCTCATCTAAATGTGAATTAGCTCAGCAATTGTAATGAATGAATGGTACTCGATGAAGCGAATCCCTCTGTGAAGGACTCTGAGAAAGGTGGAGCAACTTCGATGGGGTCACTTGTTGGAGAAGGTTTGGAATCTTGAAAGTGAATTCCTCGTTGAAACTCGTCAAATATCTACCGATGAGGTATCCCTCGATTTCCATCGGCGTTTTATCCTTCTTTTTCCGAATTCCGTGATGCTTTTCTCGGGTTATTGTGCTCGGCCCTGGTGATGAGCAAATCTAAAAGAATCGGAAGCTACATGAAAACTAAATGAGGGGAATACTTGATTGAGGTTAGGTTGGCTTTTGCTCAGAGTGGCCTTGAGCGCCGTGTGACCGTGATCTGCAATTTCGTATTAAATTACAAAACAATTATGGAAAAATGTATCGTACCAAAGAATGGAGCAGATGAGGCTTCAGTATCGATGTTCAAGTTCAGTCTTCTAGGCAACGTGCCTCCAGAAGGGCCCAGGGAATTCATATGCCGAGGTTCTGCAAAATTTAAAAAAATGGAAGTGGTTCTTCAAGATGTCGCATCCCAATGTTGTGAGAAGTTCAAGTGGTACCTGATGGAGAGCTGATCAGGTCTTTGCTGAGCAGGCCCTTGAACGCCCGTTTAGCTGGCTCTGGCCCGTGATCACGATATGTAGTAAAGGGTTCGACATTTCCTATACATAAAACCTTGGAAGTCATCCAGGAAAAAGGCATACTCTGATTTTCAAATTCCCGAACGATTTGTGCGATCTGCCGCGCCAGGGAGGGATCATTGACTTTCTCTGGAAAAGAACAGTATTTCTGTCACTGGAAATGAATCACCGTTGGCTTCCTTGTATTGCCGTCGAATTTCCTTCTCGATATCTTGCATTTCGGCAGTGTCTGCCTGACGAATACATCCACAGATGGCATTATCAGCACTTATTTCCTACCGGATTATTCAATGACTCCAGCTCCTTCTGATAGGCCTCGAGTGTTCTTCTAATAACAGTGAAGCGAGGTCTCTTCTCCGGCACGCGGTCGAAGCATCTGTGAAAGAGCTAGATCATGAACGGGATATTGCAACCTCGTGATGATATCGGCAACTGCTGAAGGAAACTCCTTCGTTATAGGAAGCTGCACCGTTTGCTTCGCAACCTATGTTTGGAAATCCATGAACTCGATCTCATTGTCGGTGGACAAACCAGGAATGGAAGAATCCGTTCATCATGACCTTCGTAGGGCTTCTTTCTGGTGATCAACTCCCAGAGAACGACACCGAAGGACCATACGTCAGAGAATTCCGAGTATAGGTTCTGAAAATCGGTCAAATAAAATGTATTGTTGATTGTGGGAAAAAATTTACTTGTGTATAAGCCTCTGGAGCAATGTAAGGGGACGTCCCCGCTGCGGTGGAAAAGCGACTGAAATACATGGTTCAATGAAATTTCAGGTTGTTGGTTTTTCACTGACTCAGATCGCGAATTTTCTCGTGTAAGGCCGAAATCAGTCAGCTTCAACAGAAGTCTGTCGAATGCCATTCCATCGCAATTTTTGCAAATGCCATTAGCCTGAAATTAGTCGTTCTAGTGAATTCGTCGAGAAGCATTTGGTACCTGGAGGTCTTCATGATTGTACAGTTGCAGGTTTGGCCGATCGGGTGTCTCGCGAGAGGTGGAGAGATGACAGAAACAAACCTTCTGGAGGACGAGCACTAAAACAATCGTGCATAGTGCGGAAGAAGCCATCATACCATTGTCCATCTTCAGGTCGCGGTGGACAAATTTTGTGCTGATGCATTCCATTGCAGAGGCAATCTAAAGTTCTGTGATGATGCAGTTCGACATGTGATGCCTCACCTGTATTGCCCACCTCACAAGTATTCTTTTCGGAATCGCCGCTGTTGCGACCCTGCGGAAAACTTGAGTTAGAGAGCCTCCTGAATGTTAGGATGAGTGTAATTCATTTGAAAGAGATACCTTGGCAAAGTTCTAAAGCAATCCCGATCGGATGCTCCAGGCAAACTCCAATGAGGCCGACGATGTTTTGATGTCGCAGTGATGAATAGTAAACAGCTTCGTGTTTAACAGCTAAACAATGAAGTATGTTTAATCCGACGAGACACTTATTATCTAACCCTCAATTGCTCTTTCGGTTACTTGACCGTCACCTTCGCGTCCCAGTAGTTTGAATTTCTTGAAAGCAACCATCTGAAAATATAAAATTGGAACTCATTAAATTAACAAAGACCTTGATGCCCAACTTGGCGTGATGAACGTAGCCCGCGGCTCCCTCGCCAATCAAAGAAAGGATCTGAAAAATGAAGAAGAATCCCAACTACGAATTCATTAGTAAGCGGACTGCTCCATAAGGGCCTCGAGTGCGCTAATTGGCTCGATGTCGAGATACAAGAAGGGCTTCTCATATCATGCGGACGAGAAGCCAATTAGAAAACCGCCAGGAGTTGTTATTCCCAATCTTTCATTGAGTCAAAACAGAATCAAGGGCCGTGCGCAATCGCCCCGCAACGATTCTATGAGAATCCTTATAGTAATGGAAGCAAAATACCTCCAAGTCAGATGGGCGAATCTTCTTGAAGTTTCCGGAACCGATCTGCTTCAGGTAGTTTGTAGGAATAACGCCGGCTTTCCCTTCTAGCACACCGTGTACCCATCCTGGAATATTTTCCACCGTTTTCACTGACCTCAATTAGTTTAAGTTCCTTATAGGTATTTTTGCATACCTTGTTCTGCTCCTTTGACAACGCGTACCACGGAGCCTCGCTTCAGATCGAGCTCATCACCTTGGCGAGCCTATGAATCTTGGTTCAAGCATAAGCAACTCATAGGTCACCTTGTAGTCGTAGCAGATTTCGTAGTATTCCTCTTCATTGTCATCGGACGCGTTAGGTCGCATCCTGACGCCATCGCCTGTGAAGTGAGTTGAATTTTTGATTAGGTTGGTGACCTACTTTGAGGGTATTCCGATTGGAAAGGGAGCGGCTCGTCAATGCGTGATGCACGATGCGATCGCACGGGCATCGCTGACCCCGCCGGAGGTGATAACGCTTCAACATATCATATATTAAACAATACAATCGTTTTATAAATTCAAATTATTTAGCATGTCTATCAAAGGGTATAGGACTCAAGAAGTCTTCTTAGGGAGTAAGCCATATGGAGGCGGAGCTTATCGACGCAAGATCCGCGCAACGGACGCTCCCCAGCGTGTAATATAACCCAACAGAAGAGGAAAGAGAACTAACGTATTCGATTTTCCTGTCCGACATCATTCATGTTGACGTAGTCCTCGAAACCTGGGCCCTCATCGCCCATAATCCTCTCCCTGAAAATGCAGCGAGAATAATCGGCAACACGTACAGCGCAACATTCAAGCTTGGAATGGAAAACATCGGATAGTAATGAACGCCACGACGAGAAATAAATAATGAAAAACTCGTAGAGATTATCAGCTCTCAGCGTAAAATCGATGTCCGGTGTAACCTGCCGCGACGAACGAGCGGGTAAATAGTGGAAGTTGTCAATGAACACGCGGAGCAACAATATATTCGGGCACGCGAAATGTTTCACTTTAGTATAAAACGATAAATATTCCGAATTTCAACGTAGTAAAACAAGTCAAATAACTACTCGGAACAGTAGTCCGTGAAAAAAGCTTCCTTGTGAAAAATGCGACGTATAATTTTAAAAATGAGTCGCAATGTGAACAGTTATAGTTTTTAAACACTGGCTGCATGAATATTAACACCCTTTAAAGAAATTAATTCGGTTAAGCTCGCGCTTGTCGCCGTCATTACCATTAATCGTCTCTGGTGACAGAATGCATTTGTAGTCTTCCCAGATAGCATACGGAATGATTTCTTTAGGAACCGTGGCCCATAGGTTTAATTTTGAGGAAATATCAGAGAATTAGGACATTGACACCATGGTTATGATGGATACCAAAACAACTAGCTTAGCAGAATTGATTCTTGGCCCACAGTTTCCCACATGTTTCACAGATTTATATTTGGAATGATAGTAGCCAACATTAGTAGGACATCGTTTTGTTAAGAGCAATGTTTTTGTTTCACTGGCATATGATTACATTTCCAATGAGTAAATATTTTTTAAAAAAGGATACTCTTGTTAAGAATTGGAATGTCAAATTATCTTGTCGTCAGTGCGACAAGCATTTCAGGCTTATTAGACGAAAACTGGTCCAATTTCGACCCCAAACGGAATAAAATAATAACCTTTTAAGGCGAACGCTGTATAATTTGTGGCATAGTTTAAAGGGAACTGTACCTCGTTGAAGTTGAGAAGCTCGGATTCCTCGCTGTCCTTCAAAGTTCCCGTCCACTCGCTGCTCAAATCCGTGCTGCTGCCAAAGATACTTTTTCACGTGAATTGATGCCGAGGAATCAAAGAAGCGCAATAAAAAATATTCTATTTTAAAAATGGGATAAATGCAATAAAAAAAGAGAAATCCGTGAATTATGGAACGTAAAAAAGTTAGTTCAAAACTCTTTTTACCGGCTGCAGTGAAATCACGGTCTTCTTCGATCAATAACATGGATCAATGCGTGGAACGTTTTTATTCGTTTCTTATGTGTCGTTCGAGTGTTTTGCGTTTACTTCGTATTTGGCTGTATTTCAGAGTGACGCGGAGAACGCTTTCCGTTGTTCTGTGCCAGCATCTTCGCCGATATCCCTGGAAAAATTGCTGCGTTGCTGTTCTTCCCTCGATTCGGTTTTCCCCTCCTTTCCCTTTTCTGGGTAGTTCAATGCGATTTAATCGGAGCAGGGCAAGGTTCGCGGCTTGTGCCCGAGTGGAGTGTGGATGTTCGATCTGCCGCCGTGGCATGGAGGGAGGGAGATTGAGGGTAGAAGGGGTGGGAATCATCCGCTCGTATCCTCTCAAATTTCGCGTCGGTAATCTCGTTTCGTCGCTCCCGCGAGGAGAGGGAAGGGGATCTCCGTCTGATGATGGTACTCATGTGTGTTCGCATTATTTCGCCACAGATCGCGGCGTAATCGTTGTTTTTGTCATGGGGCGTCGTGGACCGTCGGCACCCGAAATCTAACTGCGTCCAGCGCCGTGTGTAGAGCCCAGTCGTTGATCGATGTTGGTGGAAGAAGGAGGAAGAAAGGAAGGGGGGAAGGGGAGGGGGTAGGAGAGATGGAGGGATTCAGCAGCGCATTGCACCGCGCATTGCGCGCCCCCTCTCTTCTCTGCCTTCTCAGCGCTCTATCGCCTCTCGCACACTGGGCGCTCGCTTCATTCTATGTTCAGCCATGCCTCTCTCCCCTTTACTACACCCCCCTCCACTCCCTCGCCGTGTATATTATATCATCCATCGCTCCAGCATCAAGTGAGCATCGCTACTCGTCCTCCCTCGCACAAATTGGGGCGTCAGTCCTCGAGCCCAGCGCTCTCGCCTCTAACCCATTCCCCCTCATCCTCTCACTTCCCAGAATGGTAATGTTATTGTCATGTGAGTGTTCACCACTACAGTACGCTAGCATTGCATTCGATGGATTCCATGTCCCGCTGTGAGTTCTATTTCGATGTTTCACAAAGCGGTTGTAGCATGCCGCTTCCAAATTACATATTTACGAGTGGGCAGTTATCAGGTCGCAGGGAGGTGTTAGAGATTGCGAGAGACAAGGCGGCAATTTCCTCCCTTCACTCCACACCCTGATAGTGGTTCTTAATCTCGACACTACTCCAATTGTGTGTGTATTTGCGCGCGCTCTGTCGTCCGATGACAGAGAGAGAGGGTGAGAGTGGGAATAAGAAAGCGGTGACTAACTGAAGGCGGGGTGGGGGAGCCTTCTCTGGCCTTCCAAACCTTTCTCCGGATGGATGATAAGCCGTCAGAAAGGGAGAGGCGTAAGCCTCTTTACCTGCACACGCTGCTCCTCGCTCTCATTCATCACTTTGGCATGGCTCCCGTAATTCTTTTTCGCGCGCCGGCCCCGCTATCTCATGCATCCTTATTAGATGGCCGAGAATTCATTGGGTCGCGCCCTCATTTTCATTCTGAGCGAGCGCAGGCAATTGGTTTCTTGGTAGGGCCCCCCCCCCCCCCCCGACACCCCCGGTATTTAAAAACCTATTTAACCCCCCGGGGTAAAAAACCAGGGGGCAGTTTTGGGGGGGAATTGGTTAGGGGGGGGACGGTATAAAATTGTGGGG
>JACMIG010000132.1:23410-40176 GCA_014805385.1 Levipalatum texanum
TTTTTGCGGGCCCGCCCCGCTTTTAGAATCAAACATAATATCTTGCCGTCTATTTTATTGGGGGCCGCCCAATTTTTAATGTTCTCCCGGGCCAGGAATTTGGTTTTTTGGTTGGCCCCCCCCCCCCCCACGACAGACACCGTATTCTAAATCCGATTTATCCACCCGGCTTCATCAAACCAGGTGCACTTATAGGGGGGAATAGGTGAGGGGGAGGAAGCTATCAAAATGTGGCGCTGGTGACAAATGCGCGGCGCAGTGCGCGCCGCCTGGTCGTGTAACGGGGTGGAGCTGGAGGGGGGGAGGGGGGTGCTCTCGATTTTATTATCCGCGAGGCGTCGCCGTGCCGCTCTTTCGGGCAATGAATTGGAGGGGGGCCCACAGGATGAGAGATGAGATGAGGCCCTGAGATACCACGCGGGGGCCCCCGGCGCGCAGTGGGCATCTGTTTGTCGGCGCATTGCCGTGGGGGCGCCTTTCATCCTCCTCCTCCTCGGAATCATCCCCCCGACAACACCTCCAGGGGAGAAGACTTTCACAATATCGCCCCCTCCCTCCAGACGATGACTTGTCCATGAAATTGTGTCTTCCTTTCGCCCCGTGTATTTCTCATTCTCATCAGTCCAGAGAGAGAGACATCAAAAGCAGGCCCTCCTTTGGTGCCCGCAGGGAAGACCGGGAGACGAGAAGAGGGGGGACGAGTCGAATTTCCATTTGCCGTAATGGCCTTTGCCAGGGGCGGAGGCAGAGAGCCAGCCCCCCTTGTTGCTGCTGATGCCTTTTTTCGCGGAGAGAGAAGGAGAGCGAGAGCAGTGTCGGGAGGCTATTCCCTGTAGACTTTTGCTTCGCCCTCCCCCATTTAAACGAGCACCCAGCTCCCCCCGAAAGGGAAGAAGACTTCCCTTCCATTTTCGGTTCCCAAAGATGAAATGTTCTGCTCTCCCCCCACGAAGTAGACCTGTTATTAGGGCGCGCGCAAATGCCAGCCCTCTTCGCTCCCATGCCCATTTTGAAAGACGACGAGAAAGTGAGCTCTCTCTCGCGACCTAGCCTTTGAGTGGTTGTCGAAGGAGGAGGATGCGTTTTCTGTATTGGGCAGGTCTTTCACAGCGAGACTCGGAGCGCCTCAACCTCTCTCGCTCACTCATATATTTCATGGGGAAGAGAGAGAGAGAGACCCGCGAATCCTGGAGTTGATATGTGAGCGCATTGCGCGGGATATCTCTCTCTCTCGCTGTCTCTGTCTCGTTCGCCCTCCGACGCCGCTGGTAGAAGACTACTAGACTCTCTCCCTCTCCGGCATCCCATTCGGATCTCCCCCCGAAGCAATGCACACACTCGTGCACCCCCGCTCCTCTTCATCTCGTCGATAAGCCAGGATTGACCACGGGTCAGCCCGTCTCCCCTCTCGTCTCCTCCCACTCGCCATGTTTTCGAAGTCCCCCTCTTCTGTGTGAAGTCGCTTCCTAATCCTCCCGGGACATTCTTGTTTTGCCCCCGCGTCGTCCACAAATTTTTGCCCCGGTCAATCTACGGGTGGAGGGGACAGAAAATCCTCGTTGTTCAGCGGCAGGACGTCGGGTGCTTCGGAACATTGATTGAAGGGATGCATCATCATCGGAGACGAGCTCCCCCTCCCCTAATGTTTTCCACATGTATCCAACCCCTGACAGGAGAGAGCGGGACAAATGACTGGCTATCGATCAGGCAAGCCCGAGAGTCCGCAGCTTTTGCATAGGGCCCAGAGATGAAGAGCGAGTAAGTAAATAAGACGGACACGCGGCACTGCTCGATAGGTGAGGTGTTTCCCTGTGGCTGCCTCTCTCTTTCTCGACTCTTCCCGAACTTTCTCACGTAGCCACCAACAACTTGTTGTTATTTTTGCGTTCGCACTTTATTGTAACGAAAAAGTACGCTAGGTCATACGCGCTTTCGTAGCGCACGTAGTTTCCCGCGTATTCAAATCTCCCGCTCTCTTCCGCCTACTCGCCTCCTCCTCCTCCCCCTATTGTTTCTCGCACTCCAGAATTGATTGCCCTTGTGACTGGTTGAATTGCGCGAGTTGTCTGTCCGCTACCCCGCCCGATGTCAATGTGTATAGATGTTCGCGAGAATAACATTTGCCTCGGTCGCTGCCGGTATCGAGATTCTTCTATTCTGACTCATATTACCGCGGTGCGCGCGCGCTGTGTCACATAAATAGCTCTCCCTATGGGTCACCATTTCAGCCAATCTCACCACTCCCGTAAACAACAGCAATGGCCGACCAGCTTACCGAGGAGCAGATCGCCGGTACGACCTTTTAATGTTTATTTAATTTTATCCTGGGTTCCGGGTTCGAAAGATCGGCGGGGGCCTTGACATCCGGTGATTCTTCAGGTGCGGGGCGCCTAAATTTTTGGATATGCATGAAAAGAGACGTGTCCCCCCGAAGCAGGGAGACCTCTGGAAAGGGGTTTATTTTATGCATGGGCTAGTGCTGTTCAGCCTCCATCCATCCTTTAGGCCCCCGGGGGTGCGGAGACGTCCCTTCTCCTTTTTTGGCCCCTCCCCCTTCAGAGAATTGAGCAGCGCCGCAGGGAACCTCTCCCTCGCACCCCCCTTCTTCTAGCTTCGAGGGTCGTCTGGGGGAGTAGAATGGGAATGTAGTGAGAGACGCAGGGAGTCACCTTTTCTATGCTTCCTTGTTCCTATCCCTTTCTGGCGCTGCTGCCTGGAGAGAAGCCCCCCAGAAAGGCAATACCACAAAGTGGGGGAAGGAAAAAAGAAGGGCCTGGCTGGAACTGGGTGCTGCTTGTGAAGCGAGGCGCGACAAGCCCCCCCGTCCTCCTTCTCCCCTCCCCTCTCACCTCCGTCAAGCATTCTGGAGTAGCTCCCGGAAAGAAGGGAGGAAAGAGTCACGACTCAAAACAGTACCAATTCTCCCCTCCCTCCGCCCCCAAATCTACGGTATCGTTTTGCCCCGACGACAAATTCACCTGCGTGCCTTCTGGCCGAATGTAATTATTTGGAAGGGGGGCGACGGCGGTAGAATGAGTACGGAATGAGATGTCGCACTGAGAAGGGGGGCTGCGCGCATTGCGCGGAAGGACCTTTCTCGTCCCGCTCTTTTGCTTCCCCCTTACCAGTTCTCCCTCGCCTTTTTCCATCATCATTCTTTGGTTGCGGTTGAGAAATGGCCATACCGGTACACGGCGAACCCCACCCACGTCACTTTTGTCCAGTACTGATAGGTGCGATTGGTGAATGACGTTCAGGGCGGGAAACTAACGAGATGCGGATGATTATGACACAAGCGGGGGGTCATTGTAATTCAAGGACGCATGTTCACATCCCCCATGCACGAAATTGAGAGGGATCGACGATTGACGTCAAACAAACACATTACCATCCACGGGAAATCGTTTGGCGGGAGCAGGAAGGGGATTGGGGGGAAGGGAGGGAGATCACGGCGAGAACGATGAACACACGGAAGGAAGTGCAATACGGGGGAGTGAGAATAATTCGGGGGATTTTATTTATTGATTATTTTTTACTTTTGAAAATAAATCAATCCATTATTTATTGCAGAGTTCAAGGAGGCCTTCTCCCTCTTCGACAAGGACGGCGATGGCACCATCACGACCAAGGAGCTCGGCACGGTATGTTGAGCTCGTCGACTATTTTTCTATTCGGGATAGATTGAAAAAGAAGGACGAAAAATACTGAACAATTATATTTTTCATTAAAGTAAATTTAATTTTGTTTGCTCATCTGCTCTCTCTTCAGGTCATGCGCTCTCTCGGCCAGAACCCCACGGAAGCTGAGCTTCAGGACATGATCAACGAGGTTGACGCCGACGGTGAGGATTGGCTAATGTCGCCCTCTTATTTTGATGCACTCTTGTGTTGCATCGCATTAATTACTCTTTTACCGCTTCCGTCAATGAAATATTTCTCTGCAGGCAACGGAACCATCGACTTCCCCGAGTTCCTCACCATGATGGCACGCAAGATGAAGGACACCGACAGCGAGGAGGAGATTCGTGAAGCATTCAGGGTTCGTCGGCCGAATTAATATTTTTTTGTAAATCGATTTCTCAATCTTCTTGAGTTGTTTATACCCTTTCTCTACAGGCGTTCGATTGGCTATTGAATTTTTGAAATTGATTTTTACTTTCCCCGACACCTCTACATTCCTTCTCTGCAGGTGTTCGACAAAGACGGCAACGGCTTCATCTCGGCGGCCGAGCTCCGCCACGTCATGACGAACCTCGGAGAGAAGCTGACCGACGAGGAGGTTCGACGCGAGATCCTAGATGAATTGACAATGATTTTATAAAAAACGCAAAGAACGTAATACCAAGAAATTCTCTATTCGTGCAGAATATTTATTCCGATTGAAACGTACTTTATCTCAATCTCAAAGGAAAATAAATATGCTTGTTGTTCAGGTCGACGAAATGATCCGAGAGGCGGACATTGACGGAGACGGCCAGGTCAACTACGAGGGTACGCAGTTTTGATTATTTTTGAAATCAGATTTTGAAAGATATATTTTCCATTTATCGATTTATCCCCCTTGCAGAGTTCGTCACGATGATGACGACGAAATAAGTCGCTGATACGTCCGCCCTTTATTTATCAATCCACTCACCCCAACCTTTCACCGCGTTCTCGAGGGTCTTCCTTCCCTCGTAGTCTCCCCCTACATAATCTCCCGCCCATCCACCCTGTGTTTCCTATCCATCGTCTATGCTAGACGATCGGCCTCTCCCTCCTTGCTTTGACCACCACGTTTGCGCTCTTTCTATCTGCACACCACCACACTGTATTAGTTGATCCCATCCTGTATTGATCGAGAGCCACCACGCTGCTTGTTTTAGCGATCCACTCTATCCGTTTCTGCCGCTTTGCCCCCCTTCTTTCGTTGCCGTTGCGCGCGACACACCAAAAGACACGCATTCCCGCCACACCGCTCCGAAAATCCCGCGCTCCACCGTTTCACTCTTGTCTCTGATCGACTCCTTTCTACTGTATTCCTGTTTTTAGTCCCCTATAAGTATATTTCCCCTGTTCTTCCCGATCCCCTTAGAACATTCTCTCGTACTGACCCGCGTCCGTATTCCAGAGGCCGTGGTTCCTTCCACCGCACTCGTTTCTCACTGTGAAAGTATACGTTTTATTTGCCGCGCCCTCCCTATCTTCCAAACTCACCTTGTGTTTTGTTCTGGTTTTCTACGATAATTCCCCCGCACAGTACTGTACACGTCTAGTTTACCCTGTATCGGTTTGCCCCCGGATACTTTTTGACTCGCAGCTTCTTTTTTTATATATAGCTTCTTTCCCCCCTCGACTCTGACCTGTTTCCTTCCCGTTTCTGGGCCAATTCTCCAGTGTTGATCCACATATACAGGCAGTCCCCGAATTGAGAAAAGGCATGGCCCCCCGTTTTCACTCCCCGTGTTTTCTGCAAAGGCGTCCAGGGTCTATTTGCCTCGACAGAGAGCCCCTGGATAAGCCCTCCCCTTTCTAGATCCCTCCCACCACCACATCCGCTTCTTTGTATGAGAGACCCTAACATAAAGTAAGGCTTACTCTGCTGTACTCGATGTTTGACCACCCAGTGCATAGTAAAATATTTTCTTCCTGGTCGATGAGGTCATCACACACGGTACAATTGACACGGAATTGAAGGGAAGAAATGGAGCTTCCAGTCAAGGGCATGAAGGAGTAACGATGGTCTCACCAATGCAACTGAACTCTGAATTGTGGATTCCGACAATGTAGAAATCCTACGGATTCCTTCAAAGAGTGTCCCACCTTCTTGAAATTTAAATTATTGAATGCCACCATTTATCATATCGTTCATGAAAATGATTCGACCGTATTATAAACACAATGAAACTCACTTCCTAACAATAAGATCATAGCTGTACCGGCAGGCTACCCTGGTCTACGAAATTCTAAGGTTTTTTAGCTGTCGATCACACTCGCCTGATCTCACGGTGAGAGATATCCCTCGTTTTCAATCGGCGTTTCTTTCTAGTACATGCCTCCTCCATTGCCTATCACTACGAAACTCTATGAAGAAGCTGAGAAAGCGGAATAATCAGTTATCGTTTCAGTGAAGTGGTCGATTCTTCTGTGGCAATGCGAAATCTGATCTAGTGATTCCTCCAAACCTCTTTCCTCCAGGTCCCTCCGGTTCCTTCACTGTTTCCCCATGGCGGGCCGTCAGAGAGGTGATACTGCCAGTCCCTGACAATGAGTTCGTCCAGGAGGTGATCCAGGAGCTCGTCGTGGAACTCGTTTTTCGCAGTCCTCACAATCAGCCCTCATTCTCCTACTCTAATGGCTCCTTCGGCGAGCTTCGGGAGCACCTAAAGGACGAACGCTGCGACTACCATCGCGTCTGAGACCAACTCCGCGACTAATGCCGTTACGCCCACTTCGCCCTCCGTGACGAATGCCGTGACCTACACCACGTCCGGGACCAGCTCCCAGAATCACCTCCATGACGAGCACGCCTCTTAGCGAGCTTTGCGATGACATCGACGATTAGCTCAGAGACGAAGTTCTATGGATCTCTCATTGTCAGTTTCTTTGGAACTCAAGGGCTCAGTAGTCATTGTCCAAGAGATGCGCTCTACGGCTGCCACTCTATTGTAGAGCACCCGGAGCGTTCGAATTCCCACTCCCGGACAGGTCTACTGACGGACTGCGCTCGTTTTGGATCTACCTCCGAGTCCAGGTTCATGCTCGTGTGATAAATGATATGCAAATGGGATTGAAGAACTGGGTGCACGCAGGCTGTGACTGACGTGGGGGATTAGAACGCTCCTGGTGCCCGACAATATACAGGATCGACAGCATCGGGCAACTCTGCGTAGTCTGGCACAAACTTTTTCTCGGCATTCGCCGAATTCCCCTCCTATCAACGAATCCACGGGGGCGTTCCATTGAAGAGATAATCTTCATGTTACCATCCATGATCGCCGTAAATAGAAGTATTTGTCTGGACATAGATTCCCTTACACTTTAGTAGCATGACTATGAGTCAGAGAACCACCTCGAATTACGATATGTATTATTTGTCATATGTACCTTCGTACTGTGTACTCCTTGAATGGAAGTATCTGTTTGGACACAGAAATCCCTATATTGTCGGGCACCAGGAGAGTTCTAATTCCCACGCTCGGATACGACCAATGACGGTCTGCGCTCGCTTTTGATCTACCTCCTCGAGCCCCGTTTCATGATCCGTGTGATTCACTAGACCATGACATGGGGTTTGAAGACTTTAATGAAGGATGCACATATAGTTCGTCATTGGTGTTGTCAGAATGTGGGAATTAGAACGCTTCGGGTTAGAAAGGGTTGATCAAAAGCGGGCGCAGTCCGTCATTGAGGTTATCCAGGCATGGGAATTAAAACGCTTCGGGTTCTCTACCATAAGAGATCCACGATCATAAATTGTCGAAGTTCTAATATCGCGTTCTATACGATACAGATATGTTTCGTTGGTTCCCTTTTTCCAGTGCGGAAGAATTTCATTAATACGCGAAGCCCAAGGAAGGCTTATACTAAAAAATCTAGCTAGTTCACGGATCGGCAAATTTTTTGCTACTCCTTCTATTGACGACGTCACTCCTACTCCTTCGTTAACCGTACGGAATGTGCATTTCTTCTCGAATCGCACTCAAACAATAAAAGGGGGGTCACCATTTTTTTTCTGCGTTTAGTGAGGAGGACGGCAAGCGTACATTCCATGCGGTTAATTCCATCGACAATACATGCAGTCCGGCATTGCTATTTGTCCGGACGTGGGAATTAGACCGATTCTGGTTCATCACAATAAAGGGCGTCAAGAGGTAGATCAAGAAGTCCGTAATTGGTAGTACACGTTTGTATTGTCAAGCGCCCAAGCAATTCTAATTTCCCGTTCCGCGACACTGCGTTTATCTCATAGTCCCCTTCTGTATCTCCGGAACAAAAAGGGCTATGAAGCTGAAATTTTGCATGCTACTTGGACCTGGATTCCAACCGAGGCCTGCAAAATTGGAGCAACAAACTCTTTCAGGACGCAGAGATATGGGAAGCTGACATTTTGCTTCCCGATCGATAAGTTAGAATTTCTTGGGCGCTTGACAATAGACTGATTGTGAGGTGGAGAACCACCTCAAGTGCACTATATTCTTGGCCATATCTTCGCATTATGTTCCATGCTACCTTAATCAAATGGAAGTCTTTGTCTACGCAGAATTCTAGTCTGCGTCTGTCGCACCTTTTCATGACTTGAAGGGGAGTCCAACTTTGAGGCCGCGTTCCTATAAACGTGGACTTCGCGAGTTATTTTCCTGATTTGCTCCGGGGCTGTATTGAATACGAGTATTTCTGAGGGCCTCTCACCGTCCGTCACACTTTTGCAGAAATGAGGCGAATCCAAACCAAGGGTTTTGTGGTCGCGACGCTCTTTGCTAAGTTTGCGTAGCTACGCGTAGCCGTTCGTTGTGTCGCCTTGTAATCTTTCCCTAAAGGGGCTCCGCTTCCTCCTTTCTTCACTTCCTTTCTCATTGTCAGCTCTAGCTCGAGCGAGCGCCTCTGATTTTCTTTGAATGGACCCGCGGATCATGTCGTAAGTAGAAAGTTGAAGTTGCTTAGTCTGAAACTTATCGGAAGTATTGAAATCGACTCTCGACTCTTATTTTACACCAGTTCGTTCGATTCCGAGCATACGTCGAGTTCTTTCTTCTTCTCGAAATCGCCTATCTTTAGTTTGTTCAGCTTTCCCTACGTAGTCATTTGGGTTGGCAGAATCCATTCTCTAATGTCTGGTGTCTCTCCATTTGTGTAGTCTTGCATCTATGAGAGACTAGGTATTGTCGACGGAATAAAGGTTCCGGACTGTACGCTCATCGCCCTGCGATCTCTTTCCACTGTTCTCTCGTTTCTCTAACCGCCAGACAACGAGGGAACAGTGGAGAGAGATCGCAGGGCGATGAGCGGTCGGTCCGGAACGTTTATTCCGCCGACAATAAGTAGGTTGCAGTGCTAACCATCATCATCTTCGAGCTCTTCACGCTCCATTCCCTCGCGCATTTCATCGCCTTGACAGCTACAACCAAATCGTATCGAAGTGCTGTGCTACGATTTTTCTGCAGTGCTTTTCCATCGAACCAGACTGTAGACTCAAGGACCCGTAATAACTTGGTGGCCGTCAGACAAATATTGTCGTGAAAGCACTTCATCGATAGCAAAAGAGAGGAACACCGAATATGCACATATTTTTGCTAACTTCCTAAGGTGCAAAAATGAAAACCGGTGCTGCATTTTACGGCACATATTGCTATTGAAGCATGTATTGAAACAAGGTCTCGGAACCAGCTCCATTTATTAGGCAGACAGGTGAAATAAGGTTTTAAACTATCTTATGTTCGCATCAATTATTGCCCCAGTTCAACGGTTGACAATACTTCCCACGCTGGAAGCGGACATCTTATTAGTCTCGGAAGACACGAAGAATCTGAACGAATCGTTCGCCTCTGCACCTCTAAACTTCCTTACCGTTTGTAAGGCGCGATGAAATAGATAGTTAAAAAGGGATTCAGAGCTGGAGGAATGGAAGCGAACTGAAAAGGATCAGTATCCAAGACCTCTTCATAACCAATTATCGGGCGTACCAGGAAAACCAGTGATTCCGTTGTTTTCGTGTGGTAGATTCCGAGTAGCATGACTGTAGCGCAATTTGCTCCAAATACAATAAAGATCGGAGATATCGCGTGAGCAGTAAGAGCCTGATATTGGAAATGAGGTGGTATATGTTTATTAGATTCTGACTCACTTTGATTAACCGCACGTGTGTTTCTCGCGTCTTTTCACTCATTTGGCTTTCTTGCGCGGCGAGGCAGCGAAGAACCTGAGGAATTTTATCAGTATTTATAAAGACGGTCTGCGGTACCTTAGCGCGCATGACAACTATTACACAGTATGGTTAGTGCACTGTTCAGTAGGATCATAGAGTACGTTGCGAATGCGCTGAAAGTTATCTGATATACATAACGGGTAAGCGATATGTTTACACCGGAGATTTCGTTAGTATGAGATAGAGTAGAAAGGAATTAGCGGCAATCCCGATGGTTCCAACGACAGAATGAAATCCGACGATGAGACGTTCCATGGTTGAACGGAGATCACGCAGCTGAATAAAACTTATCTTTTCGAGAAAAAAAATCATCTCTGAATCCGAGAAGAGGTCAGTACAACAACTTGGAGAACAGAAGGAAATATGACTTTTCAACGTTAAGCTTTCGCCGACAATTCTCTTTAAGATGCACACACAGACTTTAGAATTCTGTTGAAATGAGAAAGAACGAAGGAAAGATTTTAAGTGACATTTTGCGTGGTACGTGCTGAATGATAGAATCTTTGACAACGAATTTCATTACCCACAAATGCTGCAATTATCCCAAGCCTGTTCTGAACTTTGCGAATGTCTCGTTCCTCCAACCAGACTAACTGTTAGAGAAACGAGAAACAGTGGAGAGAATCGTCAGGAATGCCAGACCACCACAATAAGCAAGCCCTATAATTGCCTTGACATTGGTCCTTGTGTTCTGCTGAAGTGTAGTTCCCATTTATGTTCAGAGGGTATGCAGAGTCAGAGTAGTAGAGTTCTACTGAAAACTGCAGGTGCAATTGGCTTCAATTACTGCTCGGGACTATGCATGTACAGCAAAACACGGTAGATAACGGATAATAAGGTGTCGGAAAACACGCAGATCTATCGTCTTGATATAAATATAATAATGTCAGACGGCGAATTGGCTGCTACGCCGCAATATTTTCCCATGGACAATAGATAGTGAACAGTGGTGCACGTTAAAGGCATTATCCAGTCTGTTCCGATTAACATCCTTGATCCAGGTGATATCGCCAAATATTATTGTCCAGGTGAAAGTAATCCGTGCAGAGGGGGCGGGAGCCTGAGTGTTCGCTTTCCAAAGCGTTAAAATGCAGATACCGGACCCCTTCATTCTCGAACTATTCCGTCATATTCGATATGTTAGCGGAGCGTCGGCCCTGCTTCTGAATCCCTGCATCTGCTATATAATCTGGAAGCATTCGGGACCTGCGTCGAGGTTCTATCGCAGACTTTTACTGGCGTTTCAGGTGAGAGAAGCCTTCTTGTAGTGGTCCAGTGATGTTCCGAACTCCACCGTTTCGCTCGTCATTGTCTCTGGCCAGACGAGCGAGCACAAGGAAGAAACAATGGAGAGAACAACTGGAAGCTTCGAGACTCCAAGCAAAAAGTGCGCAATCACAGGAAAGTTGCAGATCCCATGTGCCCTATCCGACTTATTCACTACTTTCATTGCTTCTCCTGTTTTCTTCCTTCCGGTGACATGCGGATTTACTGACGGCATTATCGGAGACCGTACTTACCGGATTGGCATGCAACTGACGGTACGATTGAGTGCGAATGTAACATACTGTGACCATCCCATGTGAACCCGAACTATGGCTATGAAGGCCTAACTCTTCACGATTTTGTCCCATTTCCTAGTCGAGTATTAGATGAAAAAAGCGGAAATGGTAACGAACATCGCTTTTAGACCGTCTATGTTTGTAACATCGTGTCGTTTGTCTGCTTTTACTTCACTATGTTCGCGTACCGCCACCAGGTATGCAGGCAGTGCTCTTTGTCGGCATCGCGCTACTTTTGAGGCGTCTATGTTGCCCGGATCGAAGTGGAAAGCAGAACGACGAACATTCGTGAAGATATCTACTTTGCTGATGGTTATTGTGGTTCCGATCCCGTGTATTATCATGGTGAATTTTATTATGAAGCTCTCAAATACAAGAGATACAGACTGGCGGAATGAGTGACGATGAATATAACGCAATTTTTGGGGAACATTTTGATTCCTGGCCTCCGATCCTTAGAGAGCGCCTGAGCTGCGTGCGGCAAGAGAGCATCGTTGTCTTTTGTGTCTACACACTCTTCGTGCTCTTGGCTGCCTTTGGACTACTGGTCGTGGTAGGAAACCCATTTTTTTTATTAAATTCAATTTTAAACGGTGCTTTAACTTCGTTTCGCCAACAGCTAGAATACATCCAACTTCGAGAAAAGTACGGGAAACGGAAAGTTTAGGTGTGTGCTCACATCTTCCGCTCGCTCGCTGCAAATCGGGCGGTACTTGGCAGGACAGCTGCTCTTCAGAGGCAGCTGACTCGCATGCTGCTAATACAGGTAGCGACTTCAGACCGTGACTCTAAAAATAACTATTCGCCACAACGCTGTGTATTATATAATAGGGTTGTCGAAACTAGGGTTGTCGAAACGGATAGTTCAGGCCAGTCTAGAATTGCGGATATCCGCAGTCGATGGGAGATATCCGCATCGACTGTCATGCGATTGTCGCCCTTCTACTGCCGATATCCGCAATTCTAGGTTGGCCTGAACTATCCGTTTCGACAACCCTACTGCGTACGAAAGTCATAAGCCATCCTTATCAATAATAATGACCAGAGACCACCACATTACACCAGGTCGTGATTCCTTCAATTGGAATGATCCTTCCGAGCATGACGATTCTCGCCCAAGTCGTCTTGTACTACGAGAACCTCAGTGAGTATAAATGGCGGAAATTACTCCTAACAAAAAGTGCTGGGCCCATTTTGGCGAGTTTAGCGGAATTCAGATCTAATGCGCTTCAACTATTGACAAGTCTCAAAAAATACAAAGGTTGTTCGTAAATCGACTGTTCTTGAATATTGATTTTTTTTCACCTCTGTGGTTATTGAGAAGAGTTTGATGTCCAGGAATAATGTACTCATTTTATTGTATGCAGTGCTGACCATCATCATCTTCGAGCTCTTCACCCTCCATTCCATCGCCCATTTTGTCGTCTTGACATTGACGACCAAATCGTATCGAAACGCGTTGTTGCGTTGTCTTTGTAGAGCTTTGCCAACCAATCGGATAACAGACTCAACAACGCGGAATAACTTAATGGCCATCAGATAAATATTGTTTATCTACTGCTACATAAAAGGTGTGTTTGTCAGTCAGCGTGTGCGTGACGACACATTCATAAAATGGTTGCGGAATTGATACGCGCGGAACGATTATTTAGAAAACTTTGGAACGCCGATAATAATTCCACTGGTCTAGACGATTGATAACACGGTGGGAACAAATCGCACGTAGAGAGGAGAGGGTACGGACACAGACAATAATTTGCTGCATATTTAATCCGACGAAAACATTCCTGGACGACTCTCGGTTTTTCTCTCATTTGTCACCTTTTGACGACGTCAACTATGACTGAACGTCTCTAATGGTAATTGTTTGCTGCATTTTAGTACCTTCCTAGGGTTCACTGGGAGCACTTTATTGAATTTTTGCTTTATTCGACCACATTATTGTGCAGCGCCAGAGAATTTGTAAAATACGTGTGCTGTTTAGCAGACAGCTCTCTTTGTATCTTAGAGGAGAAAAGGATTCTGAAGCTGAAATTTGGCATGCTACTTGACCATGGATTCCAGCCGAAGTGTGGAAAAAATCATCCACAGATTCCTTATTGGCGCCGAGATATGAGAGGCGGAAATTTCGAATTGCGGAACGCCATTTACAAGTTCTCTGGCGCTGCACAATATGCCGGGTGTGAACCTTAAAGAAGGCATCATGAACTTTTCTCTGAGAGAAAAGGCAGAAGAGAGGGTGTTAGACTGGCGGAGAGCGACAGACAACGAAATAAATTTGACTCTCTATTTATGTCGACGTGTGAAAATCAGGCGAGTGTTCCCGCCGTGGAAAATTCCAATCGGAGCCCACTCCAAACGAGATACAAAGAAGTAGACCCCGTCTAGACTATAACCCCTGTTCTCATTTTGCCAGTACTACTCGGATACATATGTACTAGGCAGATTTCATCGAAAATATCTGGAGTCTCTTATTTGTTTAGCTTCTCATCTGCTAAAGGCTAGACAAATGAAGAGACATTTCGGATGATTCATCTTTCTATCTTCTTCTCTTGAATTCTGCGTAATGCGTCACGGACAAATGAGTTGAACACTGAATGGGCATTTGAGTTTGCGGCACACTCTTGGAGTTCAAACGTGTACAGCTGGATGAGTGAGAAACAGGCACTACTTCGAGATAATTAGCAATCCAGGTGGAATTGGCATTCGTATGAAAGACTAGGCGAACTCATGGAGAAAGATGAAGGATGACTCAAAGAACTCTACTGTTTTCATAGAACCAAATTATCGCGTCAAAAACAACCGCGGTTGTTTTGGAGAACTCTCCAAAAGATACGAGTTCCCTAAATGTGAAATTGATTGCTTACGATCAGGCAGGTGATATGGTCGGTGCTTTCCTGGGAAATATTCCGCCAGGTAATGGTAATTACATACGCCGAGTATTTTCGTGCTACCATTGACGAGAATGCTGATACCGGACCCCGATGTTCTTCACTTATTCCGCAATATTCGATACTTTAACGGATCGTTGTCACTACTTGTCAATCCCTGCGTTTGCTATTTGATATGGAATCATTCGGGACAAACGTCGCCATTCTACTGCAAGATTCTTTTACTTTTTCAGGTGATTTAAAAAGAAGGAACACATTTTTTATAGTTGTGTTAAAAATGGTAGAAAGCGATTCCCGAAACCCTTAAATTTCGGAAACGGAATTGGTCCTAGAGCCTCGGTAGCTTGAAACTACGCCCCTAACAATAAAGCGATCCTGGGGTGATGATTGCACATAGATAACACGAGCGTGGCTTACCAACAATACTGCTTTTCTAGGGATAATTTCAGACCCAAAGCGCCCTATCCGACATGTTCACGACGTTCATTGCTTCCCCTGTAGTGTTTCTGCCCGTGACATGCGGATTTACGGACGGACTTGTTGGAGATCGAACCTACAGGATGGGAATGGAGATGACGGTATGGGTTTTCTGCATGCAATCTCTGAGGGAGACAATTGTATTGGCGGAATAAACGTTCCGGACTGTATGCTCATCGCCCTGCGATCTCTCTCCACTGTTCTCTCGTTTCTCTAACCGCCAGACAACGAGAGAATAGTGGAGAGAGATCACAGGGCGATGAGCGTATTGTCCGGAACGTTTATTCCGTCGATATTGTTTCCCACTTCGTATTTATTTATGCACAGAAATGCATGCAGGTATCACTGCCCTGACTGAACTGGGTCTCTTCTCCGATACGGTGGTGGACAGGAAGGGAACGGCAGTGGACACTCTGGCCAACTACCTCGCCAAGGCAAGCACCTCCCCCCACCCTCCCCACACTCACACTTGCAGGTCCTCAAGTTCAACGATGGCGAACGTGATCTTGTGGTGCTGAATCACGATATCGGAGTGCAGTTGCCAGGTATTCACTGGATGGAGGGAAGGAGAAGAAGATGGCTCAGGGGGAGGACATGAGAAGCACCGCATCTCCCTCGTCGAGTACGGTGACCCACGTGGATTTTCTGCCATGAGCAAGACCGTCGGATACACCTCCGCCATCGTCTCCCACATGCTCCTCAACGGTCTGTTGCTACTCTGGAATTATGTTAGACGATTGTATTTGCAGGCGAGATTCAGAGACGCGGAATCGTCCGCCCCGTCACCAATGAAATATACAGGTCAGTCACGCACTTTTTGGCAACGAACACACAAGGGTTATGGATGACTCTTACAAATATTAGAGTAAAACTAAATGATCTCCAGGACGGTCCTCCGACGGCTGGAGGAGCTCGACATCAGGGCTGTTTACACCACCGAAACTCGTGTATGATTTTTACGAGCCATATAAATTGCAGGCATTGAAGCGATGGTACAAAATGATATAGATTGGCTACTGTTATACAGTCAGCTTATACAGAATAGATAGAATCGAGTAATAACGGTAATATTTTCCGGTTTACGTTACGTTTTAGATCCGTTTCTAGGCACTTGTCTGTTAGGCAGTGAGACTAGAGGTTGATTGTTGTTGAGCTGTGGATTTCATAATAGGAACCATAATATGTGTTTCATTGCTGTGACAAAAGGTCCTGGACTTTAGCGCATTTCACGTACCTCGTGGCTTCGAAGCTCAGTTATGTACTGTTTATTCCGCAGATAAATAAGTCTCATTCGCGTAATATGTTTCTTGTTTTCTGTCCATAAATGTTTCTCATTTGGTCACATGAAGCTCACATGAGACAAGAGGAAGTGAGCAGAGAGTGATCATTGGCTCGTCATCCAATGGCTCTACTGTAGGGGCAGCCAGAGTTCGACCGAGTGGAATGACGAATACTGTGATGTCATCCAGTGATGCTTGGCCACCACAGCTCCGTCTCCATCTGAAAGGGACCCTCGTCCCCCATGGTGGCTACTTCTGACCTGTGTCGTTCATCTGCGTATCCACGTGCAGCGAGTGCGATCTCCTGTGCCGCCACCGAGTATCTAATGTAAGGGGGGAGTGGAAGAAATGGGAAGGGGCAGTGCCTGGAGGGATCGTCTTCTCTTGCCGAAGCGAGGGCTGAACGGGCGATGGCCACCACTTCGGCCTCCGCCAGAACCTCCCAGAGGCCATCGGAGGCGAGGACGAGGAGGTCCCCTCCCCCCGTCCCCTCCTCCACCACCACCTCTGGCACTGACGACAGAAGGGGCTTCAGCCACACCCTCTCCCCGGTTTGCAGATGATGGTCGCCAAGCACACGGGATACGCTCAGAGTGTTGAGCAGTCGACTCTGGATCTCCTCTCCCCTCTCCCCTCCCCTCCCTCCCCTCCCT
>JACMIG010000133.1:0-19871 GCA_014805385.1 Levipalatum texanum
TTCCTATACTAATTCGAGGTCCCCGAATCCGATTGTCTTGGTTAGAAATGTCCATCTATAAAGCCCAAGGAGCTACAGTAGATCAACTTCTGGAATAATATGAATATCGATTTTTTGCAGGTTCCAAGATACACCCCCAAAACATATCGCATCTTTTTCTCCGTGCTTTGAAACATACAAAACCGTCTTGAACCGGTTCCTGGGGCTTAACGTGTGCTTGGATCTATAATCAATCGATAAATAGGCCAAATACTTCGTGAATTTTCCTGCTCATAGGAAATTTTTTAAAAATCTGAAAAAAATTGGACGACATAATGTATACATGGACTGCATTTTCCACAATTCTTCGAAATTTTACCTCAACATATGTGTCGGTGCGGTGAAATTGCAAAAAGTGCAAAAAAATCGATACGGAAATATGCAAATTTCGACCTTTGGATTTCCGAAATCGACCATTTCGACCAAAGAGCCGTCTTCAGGAGAGCTTTTGCAACAAAATGCTTTTTTGTTTCATCCGGATTGGACCATTCTGGGCCAAGATATGATGAAATGAAGAAGTGCGCCAATACTTTTGACCGATACTGTATGGTGATGACCCCCGTATTTTCAGCATATATTCACAAGAGGGAATGGCGGAGTAGAAAAGAAAATTCGAGCCTATATCCAGTTTTTTTTTAAAAAAGAAAATGGCAATAGAGAGAGGCGCACTACACATGTAGTAATAAATACTATATTTAAAAGGACCTGTGCAGAATGTACATCCAAACATTGAGCATTACTGTAGAGATTGTCGGCAGAATTAATTATTCGGAATAAACGCTCATTACTTGTTAGGGATATGAGATTTCATTCTGGACAGTTAATTTCGCCAACAATATTTGGTGGGTTGGAGGCCAATAGTGTTATGTGCCGTTGGGGGGAAATAACCGTATAAGGAGAAATAATCAAAACACTCGGGACAAGACAAAAACGAACAGGGATAATGAAAGCAATGATAACCAGGAAGCTGAAAGAAACATGGCGGAATATAAATACACAGTCACCTGATAGGCACCGGAAAATCAATAATGAGCGCGGGAAATTCAAACGAGAAAAAGCGGGAAATTCAAACGATCATTATTGAACCCCGTTGTTGAGGTTGCTTTTGCTGGCGGATGCAGCCATTTGAGACTCCGTCTCGTGCCGGCACTCGCTCTTTAACCTGAAAAGGGGGAAATTACGAGTCTGACCCGAGTGAACCAAGGTTGACCAAGCTGACCAGTACCGCACCTAACAAATTCCTTAGCGATCTCGTCATTCTGCCGTTGACTCAGGATCCGTAGCAGAATGAGGCCATCATCGTCGATCTGGATGCGAGTACCGAGCTGCACCCACATGGCACAGGAACCTGGAAAGTAAAGATGTGACCTGCCGAAAAGTTTCACGTTAAATGTCTGACCCACTGAACACATCAAATTATCTGCCTGACACTGTCGAACTACCATACCCTGATCGACGATGCTCGCCAGCTGCAGGACGCCCACTCCAACGATGCGATCTTCGCGCGCGAAGCAGTAGTCCTGGAGATAATTATCATGACGATTACTTTTAGAATTACTACGGGCGAAAATTTATCATGAAAATTACTACGAGCTAAATAAATTACCTTGACTTGGAACATGAGCTCGTAGTGCTCCGGCTCGCCCTCGTTCCCGAGGAAGCTGTAATGAGAAAATTGATGAATTTTCGAAAACTTTCAAATTCCGATTTTCCCGCCAATTTTTCAAATTATGTTTTTCCCGCCATTTTCCTTTACTCACAAATGGAAGGTCTCGTTGAACTTGGGCGCCCAGTTGTTCTGCTTGCTCTTCGTGGCCTGCTTCCGCTTCTTGTCCCCAAGATGCGGACCGACGAGGTGCACCTGCAATGGCGCAGTGGGTTGCGGCGCACTCTATCAGTTTTGCATCGCAGGTTCGATTCCAGATCGTGTCATCGACTTTTGCGTGCGTACCTCGACGAAGGGCTTGAAAGCGCTGTTGGTCTGCCACCGCAGGTCGTTGGCGGCGAGGACTGAAATATGTACATGCAATTTTGAGAAAAAACTGACAGTCCGGAATCATGGGGATAAAACGGAACGAGAAATTAACTTACTCTTGACGGTGACCTTCTGTTCACCGGTTCCGGGATGTGCAAAGAGGTCGACTTGCACGGAAACTTCGCCGACGGGCTGCTCTTGCGAGGGCATGTCTGAATTACGGTAGTTCAATCGGGTCAGCTTTTGTTCCGCTGGGTCAGAGAGATAATTATGGTAGATCAATGAGGTCAGAGGGGCTAAATCTTACCCTGGTTCTTCTGCCCGGTGATGAAGGTCTTGATGAGCTGCTCACTGGTTTGCGTGTAGAGCGACAGGGCGTACTGTAATGAAGTGTGGTCGACGTTTTCAAACACATGATTGTTAATTGTCGTCCACACCACCAACCTTGAGGTTCTGAAGCTCCTCGCTCTTCTCGAAGAAGGTCTTCTTGAGGCCTTGGCCACCGGCGTGGAAGCACTCCTAAATGGGGATTATTATGGTATTAAGATCGATGGGTCAGACGAGTTCGGTCGGTCAAATTATTCACCTTGATGGCATCGAGTGCTGCATCGAGGACAGTGCACTGCTTAGGAGAGAGGGAGCGTTCGCTGCCTTCCCTGAACAGGATTACGGTAGTTCAAGAGGGTCAGAGCCGAGTTCAATCAGGTCAAACTGCCAACCTCGCAATGTCCATCATGTCCTTGACGCTGCTCATGCCCTTGACGTCGTTGAGCTTCGTTGACATCAATTTCGTCACGTCTCCGATCTTGGCATTCGGGAGTTGTTTGAGGAGCTGGGAAATGGTCAAAGGTTAGAGATCAAGTTCAGTAAATCAATAAATATAAGTTGTAGATTCTTACCGCCTTGTTATCCAGCGGCGGCAGAACAACGATCTTCTCCATAACGACAACCGTGATCTTCCACATTTCCTGGAATACGGTAATTACTATATTTAAACTTTTAAAAAAGTTTGCGGGAAAAAGAGCGGGAAATTCAAACCTTGAGCAGGTACTTCAGGACGGTCTTTTCGCAGTTCTGGGAGAAGCGTTGCAGCGTCGCTTCCAACAGATCCATCAACGGCTCCAGCACCATGTCGACTTCCTGCACATTTGAAAATTGGCAAATTGCCAAAACTTTAATTGGCTAGTTGCCAGATATTTGCTCACCGCCGCGACCTGCGTCTTCTGTTGTTGCGGCCCCTTGATCTTCTGGAGGAGAGCGCCGAGCTTGATCATCTGTTCCCGGATGTTGGGCTCGAGGTAGACGGCGAACTGCAATGGCGCAAGTGGTAAGAGTGCTCAGTAGTAATTTTATGGCGCGGGTTCGATCCCCGCGTCGGTGTGGTCTTTTGCGTACCTCGCGAGACAGCTTGTCGAGGACGTTGTTGAGCTTCTTCTGGAGTTTTGTTAAAACTTCGGAGGCTTGGCCATCGAGCTCATCCCCGCCCATGTTTTGGTAGATCTTCTCGAGTTGGACTCTGGAAAGATCAAAGATCAAGCGATCAATCGATTATCATACCGTAATTGCTGGACGTTATTCATCAGAATACACGCAAGCTTCTCGTTGGACGCGAATCGAGGGAAATCCTTCTGGACCATGTCTGCATACGCAAGAAGGACCTGAAATATTTTGTTTTTGAATTCCTGATTATCATGGAAGCTACACAATTGAGTATCCTCTGACAGAAATGTGCTCTCACCTTGTTGAGGGTCTTCGCGAACCGCTTCATCATGTCTGCCTTGACTTCGGGGTTGGGACAGTCCATCTGAGGGTGAGGTTTGATTATTGATTTTTGAACTTGATCTACCAACCTGCTTGAGCACTTTGAGCGCTTCGTTGAGCTGCGTGAACACATCCACGACGGAGTTGGAGAATTTCGTGTGCTCCGACGTTTGTGGGAATTGTTCGGACTAAAAAATATAAGCCATTTTAGTGGTTCTAAAATAGGAAATAGTTGGCAAAAGTTATGGAGGCACCGTGATTCGAACCCGCGACTCTTTGATCCATGCTCTACCACTGAGTTACGGCATGCCATAGGAACGTGATCTTTGTGTTCTTGAGCTCTCTTCGAAAGTCACCAGGTCTATTCTCTGGATTCGACGCAGCGGGAAAATTTCATGACACGCGCTCAGGAAATTCGATCTTGCTGTGGGAAAGCATCGGAATTGCGGTGGTGTTTTTCCACGTTCCAGGCCTCGGAGCCGAATTTCGCGGGCCATGTTTGCTTTCTCTTCATTGCGTTGACAGAAATAGAATGTCCAAAGCGTTCACAGAAAATAAAAGAAAAACATCAACAAGTTTAATGTAAACCAACCTTGTCCCGATTGTACGCATTCCTCAAGATGTCCATGGAGTGCTCGTCGTTCTCGTTGAGCCAGTCCATCACGAACGGGATGAACCACCTTTAAATATATAATTTATTTTTTTTAATTTAATTATTAATATTCTTTAAAATATTTTAAATTCATAGCTATTATTCGCTAGTTTACTAGGCGGAATATTTCTGGGCTATAGAGAGGGATGAATCATCGTGGCAAATACTCAAATATGCGCAAGGGCACCTCAAAGTTGGACACACTGTGAATTCCCTCATGAGAAGAAGGGAGGGAGGAAATTAGGCGGAAATGTCACGTCAGCCTGAGTTCGCAGCAAGGGAGTTCCACGGCGTGACCTTTAGGTACAAGGGGGGTAGGAAGAAATGGGGATGAGGTTAGTGGTGATACGAGCATAGGAGATGACGTAGGGGGAAGGGATGGAACAAAATGAAAATTAAAGAAAGTGCTCGTTGATAACGCTGTGAAGGCTGATCGAGACAGGACCGATATCAGTTCATTTCTATCAGGCTAATCGTAGATTCTGATATTCCCGAGAGATGGTGCGCAGAATCGAAAAGAGGGGGAGGGGAACAGAGCGGTGGCTAGAGAATAGGAGAAAGAAGGGAGAACAGAAAAGGAGGAGGAGAAAAGAAAGAAGATGGGAAGAGGAAGGAGGGGGCTCTCCAGGAAATGAGTCTTCACGCCTGGTCGATGGCCGTAGTGGATAAGGATTCGCGGGCGAGCCGAAAGGAAAGGAGAGGGAGACATCCTGGGGGTGCTCTAATCGACCCGTCTGGAAGAGGGCGAGGAGAGGAGGAGGAGGGAAGAAGGGAGGACAGGGAGAGGGAGGAGAAGAGGGAGAGGAGGAGGAAGGAGGAGTAGCAGAGGTGTGAAGGGTAGAGACAGCAGCGCGCGCTCCACACGGAACTGATGATTCCCTGTGAGTCCTCTCTTACTCCTCCTCTTCTCCTTCCCTCCCTCCTCCTCTTCTCCCTCTCCTCCTTTCCCTTCTCCTTCCCTTTCTCCTCCTCCTCTCCCTCTCCTCCTCCCCTCTCCCTCCACCCCTCTCCTCCCCTCCTTCTCCTCCTCCTCTCTCTTCCAGTCTCCCAGAGCCTCCTTGCAGGAAATGTGAGCTACGCACCTTTCCCTCCATTTCGCGGGACTTCAATGGAAGCCCCCCGCCTGGCTCTATCTTCCCACGCCCAGCCCCGGGCCTGGGAAGGCCTGTCTGTCCATGGGAATTCTTTTGCTAACCCGAACCATGCGTCTTACGACTTGCTTGAAAGAGTAGTTAATAAATTAGGCGCAGTACTTTTCCACGTTGAAAACAATTTGCGATCGCGCGGAACATTTACGTCAGTCTACGACAAGTATAAGTGGGAACGCTAAGTTCAATAGATCCTATCACCTTTTTAAAAGGAACATGCGACATTTCAATACGTAGACGTATGGGGAAAATGCACTCTCATTAAGACTGGCAATTTGCCAAGAAGTTCTTCCCAGTCCTTCTTTAGGTTGGAGATAGCTTTATCTCCATCTTAAAGGGGCCCGCTATTCAAAGAAGTGAGCTAAGAGAAGAGCGGAATCTTCCTGTAGAATGGGGGAGCTAACAAGGTTTGCTTAGAAGAGGGGAGACCTGGGAGGAGGGACTCCTGGGGCGGGAGCAATTTCCGAAAGAGGGAGAGCTTCCCAGAAAACATCTGTTTGTGTCTAATACACTAAAGGAAATTTTCAATCTCTCTCAAGTAGTCAGCAGCATCATAGAGAAAAAGGATCGTTCATCATAGGAACAGCAAGAGTATGATTCATGCCCGTAAAACAGATGGAACCACGGTTTCGAATGCGTCACGCTCGTTACTGTATCCAGAAATAGTGGTTTAAATTTCCGCTCCTTCTAGAGCGCGGGAATCAGGAAAGCCCAGACAAGACGGCCATAGATACAGAGTAGAGGACCAAAAGAAAAGCGGACCAGTCACCCGCCGGAGTCAATGGTCTGGACTCGGAGACTCGGAAGAAGCATTCATTCCAAATGCACGATTATCCATGGAGAGCGAGCCACAAGGGATGAGGAAGAGTGGAGGGGGAGGAGGAAGGGGAGAACGAGAAGGAAGAGAGGGGGAGAGGAGGAAGGGAGGAGGAGGAGGAGGAGTGGAGGAGGAGAGGAGATGGAGAAGGAAGAGAAGGGAGGGGAGGGTGGTAAGGAGGGTGGATGAGGAGGAGAGGAGGAGAGGAGGATGGAGAAGGAGGGAAGAATCCGAAGAAGAAAGGCGGTTAAAAGACCGCAAGAGGAGCGGCCAGAGAAAAAGGCCTCGCTATTTTCGGCTCCTCCTATTGCGTGGGAGCGCGCGATTTCTGACCATAGCGTGGTGTGGTGCACCATTCGAGTGTGCCGTTAGTCGAGTGATCTTTGATAAAACTCACGCAGGGAACTCCGGGATCGACGAGTTGTACGGCGGAATGTCGGCGACGTACTTGAAGTAGAAGCCTTTGACCTGCAATCCAGGGATTAGGAGATTCCAGTTTGCGATGGATTTGGTTACTGTAGATTAGAGCAAACCTTGAAGTACAGGTTCATGTACTCCGGCGTCCCGCACTTCTTCAGCTTGGCGTGATCTGAAACGTGGTGTGAATTAGGATTCGTCTCCCTGGTGAGGACGCACACGGCGCACCATCTTTAGAAAATAAATATTCTCACCATCGAGAGCCAGCTTGAGATCCGTCTTGTACATCTGCCAGAGAGTCGAAGCGGACAACTTGCCGACGTCCAGCTCCTTCAATAAAATAAGTATAAATAAAATGCCCAAAACTACCGTATTCACATCTAAATGCAATATGCCCTAAGCTACAGTATACCTGCGGGAACTGATTGAGGACGAGCGTGTAGATCTGCTTGTCGTCTTCGATCACGCGCATCATATAGTCGAGGAAGTCGAACCAGAATCTGTGAAATGGAAATCTAATTCCCGGTCGCCGCGAATTTTACGGACCTGACGGACTCCGCGGTCGGCCCTCCGTTGTCGCAGCACGACTCGAACATGAGCTGGTAGGTGGCCTGGAAGGAAAAAATATCAAAAAAATCGAACACGCGATATAAAATGATGAAGGGGAATACGCAAAGGGGTTAAAATGGGAAAATTCGCCGCAAATATCATGCTAGATTAGAGATTAGAGACACATTTCCGGAATATGCGATTTGTTTGGTTCTGATGTGGAGATAGCTAATGCTGAGGTCTTCTTGAAAATTTGTGGTGTCTTATTTGGAGAAAGATAACATCTCAGATTCACTGGAGAACTTTTGGATATTTAGTCCAGTATTTTTTTTAGATATGTCTCAATAGCAAAACCGTTTACGTTCACTAGATACCTGTTACGGCGTCTAAAAAGAAAAATAAGAGCTGATATTACCTCCATGCATGCCTTCGCGCACTCCTGGACAACGTTCGACGCACGTGGAGGCGACGACAGCTCGAGGACCTATAAATAGAGAGTTATTACAGTATTTTTCGCTATTTTAGCTCCTTCAATTTTGAGGGGCACCAAAATGTTGACCACATCTGATGCAATTTCGAACCGCTGCTTACAGGGTTCACATAAATTGAATTTCGATGGAGTAGTATCAACCAGTTCCGGATCGTCGAAAATATTGACAGGATCCCAAGAATATCCAATTCTCATGCAGTTCATCATTATAGCAAGGAAAAATATCACAAAACGGGATTTTGCGGGAAAACCATACAGAAATCCCCCAAAATTCCTGGGATTTCTGTGTAATTGAGCCCCAAAGATCCTTATATCCCGTTGCGCCTCTTCCTCATCTTCCGCAATCTCAAAAATCGTTCACCTTCATCCGGAAGAACGTAATCGACGTCAACAAGTCCACGGTAGACTTGAGATCTTGCAGCTTGGCCGGCGATGACGTTGGAAAGTTGTTCTGAAGCAAAAGATATGCAACAACCAGGACTCGAACAAGGGATAACATTCCCGGAAGTCAGGAACACTACCACTGCGCTATGACCAACAATCAGATGTGGATGTTTTTTCACAGCTCCCGATAAGCTTAGGGAGTCCTAAGACTGTTTTCCTAAGCCGCGAATCTCTGCTCTTCTCGTGTTCTAAGATTAACTTGGATTTGATGTTCGTTGTGCTCAAAGCTACCGTATCTAACGAAACTGTTACTGCTCAACACTATCGTACCCGATACATGGACAGGTCGATCTTGAGGCCGTTGTGCAGCATGTCGAGGAGCTTGACGAAGCGGTCCTGAAATATTATGATTCTGCGATATCCTAATCGTCGTCCTCGTCTCGGCGGACTCGGCACACGCTACCGTACCTTGCCAAAGTTGCTGGCGGAGAAGCGGTCACTTGCCGAGACAGCCGACGAAGCTGTCGTGTGGGCGTAGTACCTGTAAAGTTGATATTTGTAGTTTGGTATTAGATGTTTGATGTTTGATCCATGATCTACTTACGCATTGATGTTAGCCAGCAGAGTCGACAGGACGGCCGGAACGTTCGGACACATGTACTTGGTACAGAGGCAAGCGAAGTGCGTCATGGCCTGTAATTATTGCATTATTCTGTTCCGGAATGATCGCTCCAGGTTGACCGGGAGGGGGGGGGTCTACCCAACCCGGCGCGTTTGTGGCGCAATCCGATTTACTATAAATACCTGGTAGATGGACTCGACTCCGTAGCGCATGGAAAATTCCTCCGCGATCTCCTGGCCGGGATCCTCGAAGTAGACCTTCCAGCTATCCTCGCCCTTGGCATTCGGGATCTTGACCTCGTCGTTGTCCGTGCAGTGCGCCTGAGGTGGAGTGAGGTTTGGGAAACGTCGCCCTAATTCGCACCCAGAACGTGGTGTTACTCTAGGAAACGTCGCCCACACTCTCCGGGGTTCAAATGGTATTTTAGAAATTTGCCCGCACTGTTATCGCGGTAGAATTTGGTTTGGAGAAACGTCGCCCACACTCTCATCGTGGTGCAACATGTTTGGGATACGTCGCCCGCACCCTCACCTTGAACATGTGTTCGTGTAGGCAGGTGTACTGGACGTGGTACGGTGCCAGCTTCTCCTCGCCCTTGATCTCGACGGAGATGTGCAGTCGAATGGCTCCGGAGACCGCCGATTTGTCCGTGCGCTTTTCTTTAAAATGGGATGGTTACGGTAGCACGATGGATGCGATCGCAAACTGAACCCATAAGCACTCATTACAAGTATTCGATCGCAAACTGAAACTCACCGAGATTGTACCAGACGTCCATTTCGCCGGAGAGCGTTCGAACCTCGATGACCGTCTGCCCGAGGAAGTCGTCGGATTCCCTAGAATCCGTAGTTTTGATTTATTCTACGACCGTGAAAAGGATTGATTAAGAAAATCTGTTCTACGGACCTCGTGAGGCGCTGGCGGACGCGGCTCTTGAAGTCGTTATCCTCGTCCCACACGCGTACCTTGATGCGGTCCGTCGAGTTGTGGCATTCGCTGGAATCCGTGAAATAAATTGAGTGCAAGTTGATAAATGACAGAACTCATAAAGCACACTCACAAGAAGAACTTCTCGCTCCAGACGGGGTTGAGCTCCTGGTGGATGGTGCGCGTGCGCCGCCGCACTTTGCCGACCTGCAGGTGGGTTAAGGTAGTCGCACGCCCGTGGCAAGCACAAACTGAACCAACCTGCGCGGTGACGTAGGGATCACTCTTGCCGGTTTTGTCCTTGGCAATGAGACCCTGGGCGCAGATGACTGAAAATGTTTCTTTGGTTACGGTATTTTAAAAAATTATTCTTGGGTACGGTATGTTTGGGCAATTCTTATTTCATTACGACAGCTTTGAGCACCTGTCAATGATATTTTGGCGCTCCACTTGCTGCTGCCTTCGAGGATGCTCGTCTTGGCCGATTTCAACGCCTCCGCCTGCGTCTTCTCGTCAATATCGAAGATGCTCCTGCAAGGATTAGGTAGGTACACAATAACTATGATCGCAAACTGAAACCGACTAGGGGGATTACGGTACCTGATGGTATCGAAGATCTCGGGCTTATTGCGCTCCTGGATCTTCATGCGATCTCTCATGACGGCTATCAAATTCTGTGCCCGATCTCCTTCGCCGTGCTTGGACGACTTCTCGGCGGCTCCTGGAAATTACGGATTCCGGGAATTCCCGACTAAACGGATTCCGTGGAATCACTTCCTAATTTGCGGATACTCACGCTGGAGGCAATCCGCGGAGATGAGGTCCTTGCACTTCTCGTGCACCTTTACGTTGCATTCCGAGCAGCGCAGGCCTGCAATTATGATTGCTTACTTCTGTAGGATAATGATACTCAGTTGGCCACGCAGCCAAATCCCCCAGATTCTCTGACAATTCGCCCTTTGACGCAGTTCCGTGATCCAATTTTCCAGGGAGAATAGAGGAAGAGGGAGAAGAAAGGATAGCCCTAATTTCGTAGTCCCCTTGCTCTTCGATGTTTCACTGCGTCTTTTTCTAGGAAAAGTTGGGACTTGTTTAGGCTAGACCCCCTGCAGCCTAACCAGTCTTCACAAAGAAATCGAAAAAAGTGAACTCACCTTGCCGCGCTAATCCCCACAGTAGCCCTTCACACTCGAAGCACCAGGTTGGTGTCTGCAATAACAGTAATCCTTTATGGCTGATCACATTCTGGGGTGTTTGATACTCAGTCAGTTACGCAGTCAAAATGGGGATGGATGGTCAGGTATTGTAAGGGGATGCTCAAAGAGGAGTGTCAACCATTCTGGACGGACAGGATACTGGCGAGAACCCGGAGGACCGTGGATTAGAACCTCGATACTGTGTTTAGCGAATCAGATAAACGCAGTAACTTTCGATTGGACGATATAATGAAATAATTCTCGAGTTCTCGCCAGTGCATTGATTGCATGCAAAGATATCGGACATTTTAGTTCGACATGACAGGGTATTTTTGGCAGGAAATTCTCTTAGGGTATACAAAAGGGTGTTGTACAAAAACAGTTTCTAATGTGTATGCATCCCATTCTTACGTAGATTGAGCTGAATGCACTCTGAAATAAATGGCAGACATTGTGTGTTAAATTTCGGACGGAAACGCGATGCGGAAATTTAAAGAGAACTGGCTAGAACGTCTTGGCATCTTGCCAATTTAAGTTATAGTGGATTGGCATAATGCCAAAAAGTTCATGACTGTTCTTCGTTAACACCGCATCCATATTCTCCCAATAATTAGTGCAGCAAAGCAAAGAAGCAGTGCGACTGTGAGGGTTAGTTTAGCGGTTATGGTATTGTCCGGTATTGAAGCGGTGCGGAGGCGACGGGCGAACTACCTTCGCGGTAAGTAGCGTAGTGATCTATTTTCTGCGGCAGAAGATAGATCACTTCGCTGCTTACCGCGAAGGTAGTTCGCGCGTCGCCTCCGCATCACTATAATACCGGACAATAGATCAGGGGAGGGAGTTGGAAGATCATCAGGGTACCTGGAAGTTGGTGGTCTGGAAGTTGTGCGGCGTCGTACACGAGATCGGATACAGCAGCGCTTGCAACGTCTTGCGATAGACATGAGCTTTCTGGAATTAGAGGGGTATTTTTAGAGGCAATACCTTTATCTTGCGCATTTTCAATTCGCTTTTGCGAGAACAAGTGCAAGGAAATGCGCCGGTGTTCACGAGACCGTGAGCAAATATGGTTCCATCTTGGTGCTACGTTGAATCTTTTATGGATACCACAATACATGCTCTGTGGAAAGGCGGACTGCATGAACCCTCATTTTCATTTTTCAAGTTTTGTCCAATTCATCCAACCCGACGCGTTTGTATTGCATCATATTTTAGGGGTTCGAAAATATCCTACCAGTTCGTCATCAGCAAACGTAGTCCTCGCAGCCATAGCGAGACCGGCCTGCGCCCGTTTCGTCGCCATGGTCTAAAATAAAATGATTATCCAAAATCAACATTTGACACCCGCAAGGGCATCGCTTCCAAGGGAGCTGGGGGAATAAAGCCAAACCAAAAAATGCAAGCATTTAATTTTATTAGTGTAATTCCTGAGCTGCTGACCCTAAAATGCTAGGTTGCTGGGACGACCACCACGACTTTTTCTTATCCTCTACAGTAAGCTGTAAAATGGGGGCAACCAAACTCAAGCTGCGGGAGGGATTTAAATAAAAATTAAAAGGTGCATTAAGAGGGTAGTGTGAGTGATGAAGCTGATTAATTTAAACATAGGGTTGTAAATGAAGCAGGTAGATTTCTTTCTCCGGCCGGGTTAAATGTTGTAAAAGCTAGGTCGAAAATTCAAGCGCGGACATGCTGAGGGACGGGAAAAAGCTACGATGATACCGGTGCGAAATCTGTGAAGGATGTGATCATACCTTGAGGACCTGAAAGTATTTAAATAAATATAATTAAATGAATACTACCAGTGCACCCCGGAGAGGAAATTGTGTGTGTGGAAATTTTCTTACACGGTGAGAGTGAATCGGATAGGGAAAAGAACACAACTGTTTTTGGAATCCAATCTTTCAAAGATTTGCTATTGGGGGTAACATCCTTCTGGCTACAAGGCACACATTTCTAAATTCTTTTTACCCCCTTCTCTCGACGATGATGAATCTACTCACCAGTTCGCTGACAAGCTAAAATGGGGTCAATTTTGCAGGATTCCGTAAAATCCGGAAACCCTAAATTGCGGATACCGTAAAATTCGGAAACCCTAAATTCCAGATTCCGTAAAATCCGGAAACCCTAAATTCCAGATTCCGTAAAATCCGGATTCCCATTTCCCGGTCCTCACCAGCTCGGAGACCAGTGGGATGCTGGCCTTGGTCCGCGTCACGTTCATGTTCGGCATGGCATCGATGGACTTGTAGAAGGCAGCAATCGCCGCTTGGCCGTCGCCATCGAGAATCGTCGACTGAAAAGAGGATACTGTAACCCCCGCAAATACCGATTTCGTAAGTTCCTCATCTGATTCTGTTTCCCGGTTCTTATTTTTTGTGTATTTTCGATCACGCTTCAAGCCCAAAATATGAATTTCCATGAAATCGTCGATACATAAGCCTGCTCGCTTCCAACCCGCATCCCTGGGAGCGCTCTCCGTCGGTCGTAGACATCCAGAAGATGAACCTGAACAGTTTGTAGTTCAATAAATCGATGTTCAATAACTACCTTCTTTTTGCATCCTCCATTGGACATCATCAGCTTTTGGACGACTGCCGCGGCTGCGGTGCCATTCGGGTCAAAATCATAATGGCCATTGCTATTGACGATGGTCGGCGGCGGTGTCAGCAGGATGGAGTTACTGCCTCTTTAAAAAAATCATCGAAAAACATTAATAAAATAAAATAAAATTGATAAAACATTACCTACTCCCGCGCGGTCCGTTCATCGCAAATCCATTTGCTGTTTTGGCAAGCGGCGACGGCGGTAGGGCGGGGGATTTGGCGCGCGAGGGTGCGCTCTTGCCGCGCCGGCCTCGCGCGCTATCGCGCAGCGACGATGAGCGCTGGCGCGTGAAGGCGGCGGGGTCTTCATCGGGAACGGGGGCGCAGCCTCCCTCCCCGAATCGAAGGGCGGGACAGGATTTGAAGCGGCGGCGTTTGGCGCCACGGCGGCGCCTCCGGCGCCGCGGCGCAGCCGACCGCGCCCGCCGTACCTTCTTGAAGGACTTGGAGAAGGCGATGAGCGCCTGGGCGCGGTCGGCTTCGCGGACCATTTTCCGCGCGGGACCCCGAGAGGTTTAAACGCGATCCCGCCGGGGTACTGTAGGAGATTTCCGCCGGGCGATAGGGCGGCCGTGGAATGAGGGCGCGACCATGGAGGCGCGTTCTGGAATAGTAAAATGGAATTTAAATGTTTTAATTAAATTAATTAAGAAATACGCGGACCGAAAGCGAACAACACGAGAGCGGCTTTGATTTGAACCTGAAACCTTGGACAGGAAAGGATCCGCTCTGCCTTATATACCGGTGTGCCCACATATTTCACTGCCCTGAATCAGGCCTCCTACGCATCCTTTAGCATACCAGCTCAATGGGATTCTATTTGCGAATGCACATTTTTATAGGAGGTACGTCCCTGACTATGCTGGAATAAATATAATATCCGCTGCTCACGTAACGAAGAGGAACGAGCGGCCAGGGTATATTATATTCGAGCCATGAGATATATGGAAGAGGCATTGTTGCGTTCGGAAATTGATGGTTTGGAGCCCAGGAGAATAATGAACGGCAGAGAAGCGAGGTATTGTCGGCGGAATAAACGTTTCGGACAATGCGCTTCATCGCCCTACGATCTCTCTCCACTGTTTTGTCTGGCGGTTAGAGAAACGAGAGTAACGTGGAGAGAGATCGTAGGCGATGAACGTATTGTCCGGAACGTCTATTCGCCGACAATAAATCTTCCAGTGTTGACGATTTGGGTCTTCCCTAAACTCCCGCCACATTCACTCCCACTCTTCCGAGGTCACGACACCCCCATGGTTGTCCCTCCCCTGGGAGCTTAAAGAAGCGTCGAACAAAGTGATGGAATCCGAGAACAAGGGTCCGTGGCCCTTCCTTCTCTGAGAAGAGATGCTCCCTGGCCTCCAAGTTGAACAAGATATATGAGGCACATGGCCTCAGAACTCCTTGGAGTCATTTCCTGTTTTTACGGATGCTAGACGCAGAGAAAGTAAGAATAATCAGGAGCGACAGGCAAAATCTGTGGACTACAGAGGTTCTCGGATGCCGGAGACTTGGAGAAAACGAGGACAGCAGCGAGCTCCAAACTGTGCACTTCACAGGCCCTCGGATAGTCGACTCTGGGGGGAAGAAGACTGAAGTAGGCCCAGGAGAGAAGGAGTGAGGACTGGTATGAGTGCCTAAGTGCCGTTGCTGACTGTGTGGAAGAGAAAGAGGGAGAGAGACGCAAAGGTGTAGAAGGAGGAAAACAAACTTCCTGGCCCAACCCGGGTGCATAGAAGAGAAAGAAGAAGTAGAAGGTTAAGTCGGGTCCGATAAACGACGACTGAGATAATGAACGAGGACGGACGCTGACGAAACCGTGCCATTTTTAGTCCGTTGACCGGTCCCAGTTTTTTACGGTTCGGAATGTTGCTCCGATTCGTTTCAGTACCGGTGGAAGCATCGTTAGAGAAATGCAGTCCGAACTGGGCGCATTTATTGGATGCATACAAATATGAGAAGTGGATAGGACGTAAAATGTAGCGAGGCGAGTCAATATTAGGACCAGGGACATCAACTCGCTCTCACTCTCTAAGACTGCTGCTGCCGATTTAGTGCCAGCGTCCTACGCGATTCTGGCAGCAGGAACAGGAACATAAATCGCTCAGGACTCGCAGGGGGAACGGAAGACATGAGGAGCCTGAGAGTCCCATGAGAGGGAAGTTCTGATGGGACACGAAGACAAGAAAAGCCCCTCGAGGAATCTTCGTCCTGGCATGAAGGCCTGAGTATTATGGCAGTCCCAAACCCTTCTAAATTCGCGTTCCGTCCGAACTGTTCTCTCTCCATTGAAAACAGATTTCTCTCGTCGTCTGCCTGCTGGGGATGGTCTTGCGCCTATTAGCTTTTCGGACTGCTACGAAGAATTTACGAAGGATACAATTGAAAACAAGTCGACGATAAGCACTACGAAGGATACTATTGAAAAAGTACTGTTACGAAGGAAGGATACTATTGAAAGCTAGTCGACGATTAAAATTGGGGCGTTGCTTGTCGGACTTCCATGGAGGACACTATTCTATTGGTTATGCGCTAGCGATAAAGCCAACATGACGCAAGATACGTGTGAATATGTCCTTGAAAATTGGCCAAGTATAATTACGTGAAAATTGGCGGATATAATGCGTGAGAAAAAGTCCGTGAAATCTGACGTAATCACCGCGATTGCTATCAGAATCTAGAACGCCGCAATATGTCCCCTCTCCTGAAAGCCCTATTTCCCTATAGCAGCGAAATCATGACGGCAGATTGTATGCAAGGGCTTCGACTGGGGCGCCAAAGGTTTGCTTCGAAATAACACCCAAGGCCCTCGTCCTTCGTACGCGAAATTAACATCGTTACTTGTCGTCCTATCTCGCTGCGTTGTTGGAAGAGAAAGAGAAAGACACCAGCGAGGTGGGGACGTCAGATAAATTCATTTTCGTAGGATGAATCCAACCTCAATTTCTCGGTGTCTCTCCTTGTACCTAGTCTCTCACAGGTACGAGACAAGGTAAAAGGAGAGACGACAGACGTTCGAGTATAGATTCTGGCCAACCCTACTAGGTACGATTCTCCACCGATATCACAAAGGCCGTCGTTGCGCCTCCAAAGGCAAACATGATAGGGGAATTCGGACATGAAAAGGACGAGACACGGCGCTCTTATTGAAGTTAGGATGAGAATAGGACGGCCGATGAGTAATCGCGGAAGAAGAACGCGCAATATTGGGCGATCCACCGGGTGTGACGATAAGCAGACTTTTTCAGAAATTGAATGAGAATGGAATGGGAAGAATGACACGATGAATAAGCTAAGACGGTAAAAAAGGTAAAAAAACTAAAAAATTAGCGTGAAGCAGGCGTACAAATAGAGGAGTCCAGCAACAATCTATTCAGTTGAGATTGAGATGGATGTCGAGTGAAGAGAAAAGGAGAATCTCTGTGGCTGACATGCTTCCATAGCTCTAGTGGTCTGCTGCCATTGACAGGAAAGGAAGTGCGAAGGAGAAGGGGGAGCGCTGATGTCTGGACCAACACTTCTTGATGAGAAAAGTACAGGGAGGAACTAATAAAGACGATTAGGTCAGATTACATTAGATTTCGATGGACTTGGCAGAGCACGAGAACTAGCTGTGCAATTTTATTCAATATTTACCGCCTATCAGAGCAGAATAGCATCTTTAAACGCCAGAGAGTTATCTATGCAGTTAAATTTGTTTTTTTTTGCTTTTCGTATGCCTAATGAGTGACTTTACACATTCGCATTTCGTCTTCTGTAAAGATGACGATAAACATAATGTTGAAGATGAAACTAGTAATCATGTGCGAACGATAGAAGCAATGCCATTACGGAGACAATCGCCGACCGGAGACCCCGATGCAATGATATACCTCCGTAGCTCGGTCGCCGCCTAACCAATAAAGGTAAGCAAAGAGGCACGCATTGCCGGGGTGCTTGGCGACTCGCATAGGAACACCTGCCACCCCCTCCCCTACCCTCTCCCTTTCCAATTGCCCCGTAATCATATTATAGCGCTAGGCGATGATATACCCCCCGGTAGATTGTATTTGCGCTATATTCCTCGAATAAAGAAGACGTGTTGTCCCTTGGGACACCTAGATCTTCAAGCCGTATTACTTATTCAACGTAAAATCTATGTAATCCAACTGCCAGTACCAGAAACATAGAAAGAAAGACGATCCCTAACGTATGGTGCATAAGGAGGAATTCATGCTGGTAGAACCAGAAATATGAAAAGAAAAGCAACAAGAACCTATTATCAGGGTCCAAAACCCCTGATTCAAGGCTCTCTCCGCCAACCCGGCGCGTTTGTAGGGCAGCACATCGGGTGGTCGAATAGCGCTGACTGCTACCAGAACAAGAAAGGTAAAGGCGAATGCTGGAAGGGGGGCTCGTGAAAGCGCGCAGCGCTCTAATAACATTATCGTGGAAGAGGGAGGGGGAGGGGAATTGCATGGCGCAGCCCGTTCGGTTCCCGAAAGAGAGGCAAAAAAGCTAAGAGGATGTCTTGCGGCAATAAGCGGTATGGGGCTGGATGCTGGAGAGTAGCTTACCGAGAAACCAAGTGGTTCTCATTTTTTCTGCTTTCAAAACGCAAGAACTCGGGGTATTTTAAGGCGAAGTATCAGCTACAATACGGCAAGTATTCGTTTCTATAAGCATGAATTCAGTTAACTATAGCAAATCAACATTTATAACTGGATTCCGCTACCTTGGTCATATCCTCCTGTAAAAATACAGCGAGCATTCTAGAAGTCCTCAATTTCCCAGCTCTAGAACCCCTTCTGGGTGGACCAACATACGACGGGTGAGAGAGAGAGAGGAGGTGGGACCATCCGGCTCCGGAAATGCGCTATGAGCGTGTGTGTGTGCAAAGACCACTGAATTTTCTGGGCCCAGACTTCTCGAGGCACTTTCAAAATTGGTGGAAGCCTTGGGACTGATCTCGGTCGACTTCCGACACAATTGCACTAAATGCAGAGCTCTTCGTTGTACACTAATTGACCTAGAGTCAGGCGCCTCGAATTACTCCTGCTAGTGCAAAGCCTTGTTTTCCTTTGTCTAACAGCCTGAGGTCTCTTCGTAGAGAGCTACTCTCTCGCTCGCCGAGAAGGCAAGAGTCGGACATAAAGGCCAACTTTAGACTCATTTCGGCAGTGGCCCGCCAGAATAGGATGGATGCTAAAGTCATCCTTCTACTACACATACACGACGCTAAAATAATACAGCTAAATACTCTCTCAAAAAGGAGCGGAGCAATTTTGTAGCCAGTGCATTTGCCCATACATCTATGTGATACATTTCAATGCGTAGACGGATGGGCCAATGCACTCCCATTGCGGTTGGTGTGGTGCCAAAACGTTGCTCCTACTCCTTCTTCTACACGGAGACATCACGAAATTAGAAGTTCCGAGACGCCTTGAGTATTGTTTGGCGTCTAGACCAGACAGGGTTGTATCGAGCGTCCGAAAAAAACCGTAACTTTGAGTTCGCAGAAATGAGAGAGGCAGAACGAGCCATGGAGCCTAACAAGTAAGTAGGGATACGAGGAGGCCCTCGTGTACTGCTTCGTCTCCCTCTTCTCCTCTCCTCCTCTCCCCCTCCCCCTCCTTTCCCCCCCTACCGAGCGGCGAAAATAGGCATAAAATATGCATGAATCCACCGTCGAAGCGCCCCTCCCCTGAAGCTCTGCTAACATGGAAAGGATAGCCCGGCAAAAGGATCGTACCAGCCAGGGTTCGAACTTGCGCCAAAGTCCCCGAGTGCGCGCGCTTTACCCCCTGAGCTACTAGCACCAAACACAGGGTGTCTCGAAATATAATGACGGAGATTCAATGGAGGCTAGCTGGGCCGCGAAAACAGTCCCCATCGGACGATTAGAGAAAATCTCGCCTTTTTGTACAGGGAGAGGGATGCTCATATATTCTGGCCCTCGGGACAGTACTATTCTGTCTGAATGGGGGCAAATAGGCGATGGAAGATTGGGGCGGCGGCGGCGGCAAGAATTGTGAAGCCCAGTCATTCTGGCTACACCATAAGGGCTCGCTCAACAACAGGTGCTAGAGATCAAAGTCAATCGAGTATTGGGGGGATGTTTCGACTGGGGGAGTAAACGGGGGGCCAGCACCAGAGGATGCATGAAGGGGCAGCGAACCATGTCAGGAGTAGGAGAGGAGGAGGAGGGGGACGAGGAGGAGGGGGATACGGTACCTTCTATTTCACCCATACATAAGCCTCCATTTTCGTTGAACCGTCCTCTCCATCTCCTCGATTGAGTGAGAGCGG
>JACMIG010000133.1:32996-44951 GCA_014805385.1 Levipalatum texanum
GCCGATCTTGGGATGCCGCCGAAGTGGGATGCCGCTAAGATCGGCGGCGGCATACCGGCGGCATCCCGGCGGCATCCCACACTTTAAACGTCCTAATCTCCGGGAAAAATGATTTCCAAACTTTTTCCTTATGTTTTCAGTAATCAGTGGACTCTCAAGAATCTGCCCCCACATCCAGTTTGGTTACGAAAATGTTCATGGCAGGGACCCTTTAATGCGGGAGCAGTTGTCCATACGTCGACGTATTCAAATGCGAAATTTCCAAAAGTCGACGTATTATATATGGGCTAATGCACCCCCATTAAGAGTGGCAAAGTGGCTGTCAGACCTTCTTTAAGAAGGACTCGTAGGAATTTCCGGACATGATCTTAATCTGACACAAACAAATTCGTCGTACGCATGGATATGCAACATATGTAATCCAAGGAGATCATGCTACTACTTCTTTAAAGATCCAGCCAGCGCAGTGACATTATTGGAAATTTGGAACCTCGTGAAACGCTACGCGCATTCGATTTCACGGACGCTGCTGTCCTTCTTTAAAGTAGATTTGAAGAAGGCGATTCGAAGGGAGAGGATAAGAGGGGGAGAGGAGATGAGGAGAAGCGGAGGAGGAAACGAGTCGCGAAAATGCAATATCGCCACTGGCTCTCGAACGCGGCGGCGAAATGGCGGAAGAGAGATACTCAACTATATCAGATATCCATTGGAGGGAAAGACTATATGGAAGGGCCAAGCCATTCTTCTTTGAAACTCGTTCCCAACAAACGATAAAAGTAACCCCCTTTTCACTGGAGAGAGGATAGTTCCTATCCGATCGCTTATGTAGACGCACTGCGATAAAACAAAAGTCGGCGGAAAAGGAACAAACCCTAAATGGCCGGCATTGTCAAGAGACATAGGCGAGCGCAATCTCGAACGCTATTGGACTTTGCATTCAACCACGAAATCTGACACCAAAACATGGAAATTGTTAGGAACCGCCAGGTCAAAACTTATTATCCTTCCATCAAAACGGAACGGAGAACACTTTCACCCGGAAGCAAATGGAGAACGATGAAAAGGCCTGCTGATCCTCAAGTCACTGCGCTTGACTCCTTATGGCAGGGAAGAGGAGAGCCTGAGGGGGGAGGGGGAGGAGAAGGAGGAAGAGGAGGGAGTAAAAGAGAGAAGAGACGGCCGAGAAGGCAGACAAGCACAAATAGCCGGAAGGCCCTGTGTCCCTAGAGGAATGACATCCAGGACGGCATGAAGCTTGGAGGGAGGGTAGAGGGTGAGGAGGAGGAGAAAAGGCAGAGAGGAAGAGGAGAAGGGGAGAGAGAGGAGAAGGAGGAGAGGAGGAAGGATGATAAGAAGGAAGAGAAGATTGGATGAGGAAGGTATTGAGGAGATGAAAAGATGATGAGGAGGAGATTCGAAGAAGACAAGCGGGAAAGACATGGCTGGAGACGTGATGTAAAAGAAGGAGGAAAAGAGATGTTAAGGTGAAGGTGTAGGCTTTAGAAACCTCCCCAACATCAGACGTTCCTAATTTGCGGCTATAAAAACGCGCAACAAGAAAATTTCGGGGCTCGCAACGCAGGAGATGCGAAGAGAAATGGTGACATTGCGTGAGTACTAGGAATACTGACTGAGAAGAAGAGAAGGGGAGAAGAAGGAGGAGGAAGAAGAGGAGGAGGAGGAGTAGGAGGAGTGGGAGGAGGAGGAGGAGCGGGAGGAAAAGGAGAAGTGGAGAAGGACTCTTCTCCTTTTCCCAATGCCATCAGGAAGGAAAGGCGAGAACAGCAGGCCCTCTCTTCAGAGGCGCCCCTTCTAGTCCTTCTAGTAGAAGGAAGGGGACGAAAAGGCAGTTTCTTTCTTTCTACCCCGCTCGCACCGCTTGAGCACACTTCTGTGTGCGGGGAAAGCGGGCGTGCAACGAGGGAGGCAATTCAGAATTTGAATTTCCCGCGCTCGAATCGTTTAGAGAAGGTTTCTAGACGCCAGGACAAGCCGCGATATTGTACTGAATGCAAGTAAAGAAGAGAATGAATCGCTATGATGAGGCCGGGCCTTCTCTTTCTCCCCTCCTCCTCCCGTCCTAACACAGGCCTATAGCCCTACACCTTATCAGCCATGCATGAAAGTGTCACACCCTCCAAGGGCCCTCCGTCAGGAAGCTTTCCAAGAATGGCGACGATGTCCAAGGCGTCTAATACCCGCGGGCAAAGACAATACCCTTTTGGCTACACATTGAGAGGAACACAAATAGGCGAAGCGATCAAAAGCTGTCACGCCATAATGACAGCGCCAAGGGCGTCTGTGGCTTTGCATCTACGAGTGAATCGGGAGCGAAGCCGAACGCTGATGATTAGGATCTGCGACGGTAAAAGTAGGTGGCGTCAGGCGTCATTGAATGCATCTCCGCCCACGCAGGCAAGGTGAATAGTTGAGCTCGCGTTACATGAACAAGTTAATTGTCTCGCGACATTTCGCGTCATGTCGAGGCGCAAGAATAGAAGACCAATATCAGAAAATTTGGCAAGTGCCAGCGCAATGCGTACTTCATTTAGAGCGAGATAGATATATTTCAGATCGGTACTGAGTTGAGCAGAGTGGGTAGCTAAGCGCAGCATTCCAAAAGGAAGGCCGTAAATTACGAGACACAGAAAATATTAAGACCACAATATCATCCATCGCTGGAAGAGAGGAGCGCTAAACGCCCAGAGCACTAACCGAAAGGCAGATCGAAGCGTGCGTCGATCAAATCGTTATTGTACTCGTTATACATAAGCAAGATAAGACCGCTATTGCATTTAACGCAGAGGGAGGAATGAGCGCTAAAATCGAATTTAACATACCGAAAGGTAGCTCGAAGCGTGCATCGACCAAGAGGGCGTGTCCCGTCGGCCGACACGTCCCGATCGTTGCACCGTTCCGCGTCTCCAGCTCGTGGTCGATCTGAAGACAGTGATATCGAAGGGTGTAGACAACTTAAAGGAGGAATGTGATGTACTTTTATTCCAACGGTTACTGTTAGACTAGAAATTCATCCCAGACAAGGGGAAAACATGTCTCTACGAAAGCTCGATCCTCCCCTTTCCATGAAGGACGACTTCAGGTCCATAAAAGAGCTGGGAAAACATTTGCATACTATGTTTGTTAGAGGGAGAGCATTTTATCAGCTTCTCGGAGTGGTAAATATTATTTTAGAATAGATGCAACCAACCTGCAGCCACTTTCCGTCTCCCGGCAATTGCGAGAAGGCGATCGACGTCAGCGGCATGTAGTGGACTCCTATAAATATAGTAATGTTTATTAGATGGCCCGGTTGGGACAGCGATGCAAAAGATGCAAGTAAAAAACAGAAACCGGGATACAGACGTTTCCTGGGGGCGCCACTGGAATCCTCGGAATGTCTGGGTGTTATTTAGCCAAAACCCCATGTTTGCGTTTGCTTTTTCTCGAGGTATTCGTGAATTCGAAATAGGGTTCTGATATCTTGTGGTTCTGGATGAAGCAAGGATCTTTGGAAAAGTAAAAAAAAGGGAAAAAAGGTATTGTGGTGGTGCACAAGCTATTCGTTTTGCGTTCCGTTTGCACCTGCTCTCTCTCCACTGTTCTCTGGTTCTCTAACCTGCATGGCGGTTAGAGAAACGAGAGAACAGTGGAGAGAGAGAGCAGGTGCAAACGGGGTGGAAAAGGAACAGCTTGTGCACCACCACAATAAAGACTCACCGATGAGTTTGTCCCACAGCACGCCCTTACTCCACAGCTCCAGCACCATGCCTTCGTCCATGCGGTTCGTTTCGCTGGAAATAAGATATCGTATCACTTTTTCGGTCTCTTCGACCAATCATCGTCATCATCATCTAGAATTTTTATAGTAGATGCGCTAACATCATTGCAGATGCGGAAACTCTTATAAGATGGTATGCAGCCGATTATTTCTCTGTCATACAATTTCATAGCCATACTGAAGAGCAATAGATCGTCTATCTAATGCACAGACAAGGGGGCTCCCAAAATAAAACAATGTATCCGTTTATGTTTCCCTGTATGACGCTCGCTACAATGCATGCCTCCTTGGGAATATTGTACTCTAACATGGCATTCTTAGGAGTCAGAGATTGCTTACAATGCTGAGACATGGAAACTCTCAAAATACAAAAATGAAGCCCATTTATTCTCTCCCCGCTCCCTACAATTCCCGGGCTGCCGTTCTCCACATGGGCAACCAATCATCTAATTGTCTGCAAGCCACCATTGTTGACAGCTGAGCAGCGAAAGAGCTTCTTGCCTTTCCGACATTCTCTTCTGTGCTAGAAATCAACCGAGAGTCAAGAGCTCTCGAGAGGCTATAGACCCCGAGAGAAAGCACTCTATCATAAGGAGACCACGGCCTCCACATAATGACCCCTTCGGCTCCCGAGAAACGGTACTGTATGCATACACACAGTGATGAATGCCTATTACGGTTTATGGAGACCACAATCTTCTTGGATTTTCGAATTTGTAATAAGAATCAATTATCGATTGATTTTTTTATAATTAAACAATACACTTACAAAATGAATTCCTGCTCCCAGCATGGAATGTTGCCCTTGACCGCGATCGTCGTGCTCTTGACATTCTGCAGCTTCACCGTCACGTACGTGTTGAATTCATCTGAAAAAGGGTTCTTTAAATTCTTTTCGACGGACACCGTTTCTTTGAACCTCCTTTTAAAATTTATCTGATGCTCAGATACATATGTTCCGATGCTCCCTTGAAAGTCAACTTCATCATGACGCCCCTAACGATCCTTCCCAAGCCCTTCCTGTTGTGTAGTTCAGTTGTCATTTTACTGATGCTAGTCCAACGGCTCTTTAAAGTTACTTCCGAGGCTCAGATACACAACAACTGCGATGCGCTCCGTCCAAGTTCAATCTTATCATGACAATCCCTTCAAGATCATCCTGTTTTGCAATCAGATGTTCGAGAATAGTCCTAGGGTCCCTTTAAGTTCTATCTGACCGTGGTAACTTTCGGCAACTGGCATTTCTTGTGACTCATCACGTACCGAGACTTCGTTTTACGGGTGACCCCTTCCGAGCCAATCCACTTAGCTCCTCAGGTCCCGTGACCAGAGCAAAGGGATGTCAGGGAGTCCTCAAGAACCCAGCTGAGACTAGTTTGGCTTCCTTTAGGATAAAAATATGATAAGGTAATTACGAATGATCTTCACATGAGCAACATGTAGAAATGGTTATCGATACTGTGCAGAAGCCATTTTGCTACTTTTTGGATATGTCTTCAAATGTGTGCCCATTCTTCTATGCTACCGCTCATTAGTCGATGCAGAACAAGGACCACGAACGAACCAAACGAGGTTTTTCTCCCATCTGCCCTCTCAGCCTATTCCTATTACTACTTTCCTGCCTCTCTACGATCACCGGAAATGAGACAGAAAGGCCGCTTCTCTTTTTTCGGTTTGTTTTCTTCTTCTAGAGTTTCCCTGCCTCTCTCCTAAAACATTCCGGGAAGCAACAACAATATCTTGGAAGAGAAGGAGAGTCCCTTCCTGCAAAATCAGTCCTCGAAAACAACTCGGCGGGTAGAAGGGGGGCAGTGGAGACCGAAACTAATTACATTTTACAACGACTCCAGCTACTCTGGGGTCGCCTGGTGTTAGCTAGAGGAAAAAGAAGGGGCAAACTTCTAATTGATGGGGTAGAGCAGATGTTCTGTGTTAGAGCCTGTTTATCTATGAGTGCATTTATCCGGAGAAAGATAACATTTTCCATCCGTTGAGCTCCAAATAATAGTTGCTATTGATAAAATAGTGTACTCGACAGATTCTGATGACTGTATTGTCTCTAGTGTCTTTTCCAGTAATTAAACATTGTTTTGTAGGTTGAATCGGATCGCTCTCTGGACCACCACAATAATATATTTTTGATAGGAGCCACCGAACTGTAGTCTCTCCCACGTTCCCTCGATGCATCTATATAGGATCACTTACAGACCCGACAAACAATACTTTCTCATACCCAAAGTATCTGCGTGGAAAAATTTGCGTTAGTTCAGAGATCAAAACCTTGTGTTCCACTGTGTCAAAAAGAGCACGAGGTCCCTGATAAATTTTCCTGTTTACGAGAATGGCCACCTAAAGTATTTTTGAACTCCCTCGACCCTTTCCCTCAAATAGCCCAGTCCCTCCTGGATTCCTGTTGATCGCAGCATGCAAAAGCGAGTGGGTTTTCTCCGAGATTGAACGTCATTTTATTGTGGCTCGAATCAAGCTTGCCATGCTACTTACTCTCCCTCTTTGCTATTTCTCTTCCATTAGCAAATGAGCTCTGCTGTATAGTCCCCCCGCGAGAGTCAGGTGTAGCCGGGGCAGCACTTATGTGTGAAAAAAGCATTTTTATTACGCACGCTGACGTCAGAGAAAGAGGTAAAGTATTTAGCAGTGGCTGTCAGGGTATTTTGACTAACACAACTAAAAGCTACAACTCTTCCATTGGCGACCGTCAGGCATGAATAGAATGCTGTCGAAAATCACGAGAAGCAAAATCACCACGGTAAAGAAAGCTACCAGATCCCCGCTTGAAAAATATGATGATAAAAGCATCTTTGTCTTCTCCACTGATCTTTGTCTCGAGCTTCAATTGCGCTACCTCAGGGGAGGCTTTAGTCCCTGGCTCCATGTGCCTTTTAGCGAGAATTGAAGCTCCCCTCCGGAATGAGCTCAGGGACATCCCCCCGGAAGACACAACGACTAGAAAGCAGCATTCACAACAAAGGAGAGCCCCCCTAGACATCCTGCCTCACGGTCATTAATTATTGCTCACTCAGTTTTAGGAGCGAGAGAGCTCGCTTGACTGAGCACAAAGTTTTGTTCAAGCTTCGTCGTCACACCGGTGGAAGATCAAGCCTTGCAATCAGATAACGTAAACTTTATTGGAGAGAGCCACTCGCTCAGTTGTGTTGGCTAAGTGGTCCTGACGTTTCATCAAAGGTACTTCAAACGTGAGGCCAAGGATGATGTCACATCAAGAAAACTTGTTGCTTCTCAATTTAGAGGGAACCACACGCTCTTTTGTGTTAGCTAAGTGGTCCAGACGTTTCGTCAAAGATCAAGCCTCCGATGATGTCACGTCAGGAAAAAAAACATCGGCATAAATTCGCTTCCCAATTTAGGAGGAGAACCTCTGGGTTCATTTCGGGTCTTCGCTGTCTCACATGGATAGACCTCGCCGTATTCTTAGAAGAGCAATGCCTCTTGCAAGGAGGGGGCCTCCCTTCTTAGTGATGCGATATTTCGGATCCTCTCTCCAATTCGCCTGTGACTCAACACTTAGGCATGCATGGAGATGCGACCATCACACAGGAGAGAGCGAGATGGTCAATATCGTGTTATGGGATTTGTGCCGCTGCCTCGGTCTTCTGAGCAAAGAAAGAGAACGTAGATAAGTTTCGTTCATAAACAAAATCTGTGATTGAGTAGACATCTTTTGGGGGCCATGGAGAAATTGGAAAGCGTTTTTGTCTTTGAAGCCATACATCTGTTTACCATAATCCCCCCCGGACCTTTTAACAACCTACAAATAAGCTGGGTTTGCATCGGTTTGAAAGCCTGTTACTGTGCTTATTCAGTGAGGATTCTGAGCTTGGAGGATCCCAAGTCAAGAGAACCCTGTATGACGTCGCCACAGTTTCTTCTGTTTCTCCTCTACTTGCAGGCCTTAACGCAGCACTCGGGCACTTTGGGGCATGGGCCCTCGGGGCGTTCAGACTCCACTCGAGAAGGGAATCGGATTTGACAAGTCGAGGGGGGGGGGCGGGGGGGAGACAAGCGAGGCCTCGTCCCTCCCTTCTCAACCCTCAAGTATGATATCTGTGAAAGCACGCCACAGCATCGAGCTCGTGTCATCAATAATGTATCGTCTCATGTCAGGCGAAATCTCCCGTAACCACAGGAATCTGCACTGAATGCGTGTCGCTGTATGCAGGATTAAGTTCAAGGATGCATCAAGCCTACGTTTTGCCAGGATTTTCCGTAAACATTAATTTCAAGGGGTGTTTTTTTGTATTTAAAGGCCGGACTAAGGCCACGTGGCATTTGGTAATGCCACACAACCGTAACCGTTTAATAATCCATAAAATTTATACACCCCCGCGCTGAGTAACCGGAGAAGAAAACATATGAGCCATAGACATAGAGACTTAGAGCTGTTTGCACTTGTGCCAGATTTAGGACCCGGACCTCCTGGACCCCACAGCTCTGGCACCTTTCCGCCTTGTCCTTTGTCTAGTTCACACAGGACCAATGGGTTCGGGATACTTCTCAAGTTCATACGTCCGGAGGTTCACACATTCACAAGTTCATTGATTACTACGTTCAGACGTGGATACATTTGCTGGTTCGTACCTTCATAGGTTTCTACATTCACAGGTTTCTGCTTTCATAGGTTCCATCGGCAACAGTTTCCAGTGTTAATAGGCTTCAACGTTTATAGGTTCCCACCGTCCAACTTCCTATGTTCCTTCGTCCCCATCCTACGTCCAAAGGGGGACGTCCCGAAAATAGGGATGGAGAGACGGGGAGCGGGATGAAGGATCGCTCTCTTCGACCCACCATGGGAATTGCGAATGTTATGACCTTCAGGCAGCGGGATGGTCTTCCTCTCTTTTTTCGGGGTAACTAACTCGTCAGAGAACGGCACACGGCCGGCGTGCGGCCGGCGCGCGGCCATGAAACGGCCGACTAACAATAAGATGGCCATAGAACGGCCGCTTCGACCTTCTGAGAGATGATACTCGGTATTCCTCTCTCTTTTCGGGCTAACTAACTCCAGTAACAGAGACCAACAACTAGTAGGATGTACTGAGAATGCCCACAGCTGATGGCGCGTATTCAGGGAGTCAAAAGGCCCCTTCGAGACCTTCTAAGACGGAAAAAGAACGGCACACGGCCGGCACGCGGCCGGAAAGCGGCCGACTACCAATAAGATGGCCGTAGAACGGCCAGCGCGCGGCCAGGAAGCGCCCGACCGGAAGAGAGCTTCCTCCTCCCGCGCGCGAGAGAGAAACCAAAGGCAGCAGCACAAATTGGAAGGAGCCTCGTCTTCTTCCGGTCTGTGGGGGATGGGTCAGAGGCTGCTCCTTGGAAAGGTCCTAGTGGGTTTAAAGGTCCTAATGTGCTGTCCAAGCGGGATCTGTTCTCTTGGTATCTACATAGTGGTCACGAGAGCCTGACGTTTATATGAGAAACAGCCATTTCCGCACTCAGGATGAATGCCTCATTTATATCTCGAGTTATAAAGGAGCTCCGTGGCGAAATGGAGTCGGACTCGACTCCAGTAGCTTTTCTCCTTTCAATTACTTCTCCAGCCCTCTTGACATTTCTCGCCTTACTTTAGGTGTTGCCTTCGAGCCTTTAAGAGCCCTTGGGAACTTTCCCACGCGCTTTAGCGCAGTGGTATAGTCTTCCGATTCCGAGTAGAGGGTCCCGGGTTCGACCCCGGCCTGCACCCCACGTCACCGCCTCTGATTGCGGGCAGCGGAATGAGCCCTCAAAGAGAAAGAGAGAGAGACCAAATAGAAAGATTCGGAAGTGACTTCCCAAAAGAGCGCCCCATAATAATAAATGGGCTTCCTTATGGCGTCTTCCTATTTAGGCCATTGGAAAAGTGAACGCAATCATCTAGCGCAATTTAGGGGACCAGAATTTTTTTTAGATATTGCTGAATATAGGAAAAAGTGAACGCAATCATCTCGGCCAATTTAGAGTGGCCATAAAATTTTTAGATATTGCTGACGAGTCAGAGCGTTCTGTTCACACACACCCGATGCGTCACTCTTTTGAATTTAAGGTGAGATGAGGGAGAGGAGGGCAGAGAAGAGAAGGGAGAAGGAATAGCCAGAATGCTTCTCTGTATGCAATAACGACGCCAGAACGATCTCTCCCTCTCCCCCCTAGCGAAAGAATGGAAAGAGAGAGAAATCCGCCAGGACAACTGTGCAAAACATTTCTCCCTCTCGGCAGTTCCAGCTCGGGGCTCGCGAAACTTCGATATATGGTATAATTTTGCAGCTATTTTCAGGGCTTCAGCAAGGGAGAATTTTAATCAGAGACCCTGCGTGCAATCGCGCCGATTAGAGCGAGGGAGAAAAATGAGCTGCTCTCAACACGTCAAGGGGCTCGTCTTACACAGGCCTCGATTAGGATTGAGAGAGAGACGAATAAGAAGAGATCAAGAGCCCTGGCCTCTCTTCATCCTCCGTGCTCTTTTCTCAGCGAGAGACAACAGCCATGAAGAGACACCCGACGGCTAACAAATAAAATCCCTCCGATGAAACAAGAACGTTTCAGAAAGCGCTGCGCCTTGCACATTAGCTAATAGAAGGATTCGCATTTCAAGGAAGCCAGACATTTTCCGGCCCCAAAGCCCCCCGAAAATTTTTGACGAACGCGTAAATAATTAACATGGCGTCAGCGCGTTTCTCTATGCAAAAATAAAATTTCTGAGACACCCCGAAAAGACAGAAAATATGACTCACCCACGCCACCGTGTAGTCGAGCCTTCTTGACTGAAACGATGACGGTTAGCATTTCTTCCGGTGTATCGCCGACGTAAGGGATTTTGGGGCCGGGAGGCGCGGGAGGGGGCGGACTGGCCCCGACCCTCAGCGCCAGCGTGGCCCCCTCCTCCTCCTACTCCGATCCTCTACTCCCCGACCGATCCAAGCGACTCACTCGTTACGCATAGGAGCGACATGGCTGTCCTTTCAGGGCGTCATCTGCAGAATTAGAAGGATCGGCGTCAGGGCGAAGGCGCGCGGGCGGTGCGGCGGAATTAGCAAAAATGGGCGCAGGGAGAAGACTAGGAGAGAAGCGAACTGGAGTGACGGAGGGGGGAGTAGGTCCACGACGGCTCCTTTTCTTCTCTCGTCTCTCTCTCCCTCTCGCTGCTTATAGCGCGGAGCCGTCTGCTTCTATGGGGGACTCTCTTCTCTCCCTATGCTCTCTCGCCTCCCAGGCCTTTTAAGGGCGTGCCACTGGCTCTCTCTCGTCTGTCCTCATTATGGATCCACGTCTTCGCGCGGAGGGAGAGAGAATGAGGAAGAGGAGAGCGAGGGGGCTAGAGGGTCCCCCTGGGGACAGCTTGTCCTCTTAGTATTCTTCCTCGTCCAACACCTCCTAGGCCTCCTCTCTTCTCCCACGTCCTCTCATCCTCCTACTCTTCGCCTTTCTCTTCCACCCATCCTCTCCTGAGCCTCCTAATTCCCATCGTCTAACATCTCCTCCTCATCCTTCTCTTACTTCTCACCCCCATCAACTCCTTCTCCCACCTCTTCTCCTCCTCCTCCTACTCTTCGTCTTCCTCCCAACCTGTCCTCATCCTCCTAATAACCTTCGCGTAACATCTCCTCCTTCTCGCTTCTACTGCTCATCCTTCTCTCTCTCCTTTTCCTATTTTATTCTTCCTAGTCCTCTTCCTCTTACGACACCTTTTTTCTCCTTCATCACCCTTGCTTCCGTCTCCAACTCTTCCTTCTCCTCCCACTCCTGCTCTTCCTCCTACTCCTCCTACCCCTCCTCCATTTCCTCCTCTTCCTCCTTTCGCTATATTTTGCCAGGATGAAACAGCCTCTCGTCACTCTCTCTCTCATCTATCGGGGGAACCATTCCATTATCTTGTCTTTTCTACTGCTGCACCGCGCCGGAAATATCGCGAAATTCTCGACAAGCGAAAAATTCGAATCCATTTAAAATCACGAGACAATGGTGACGAATTCAGGAGGAAGTCGAGAAAAAGGGAGGAGTGCATTGCGGAGAATGAGATGAAGGAGAAGGAGGAGAAACGAAGAGGAAGGAGTTGAGGGGAGAAAGGGGGACCGACCCCGAAAATACGCAGGGCCCTTCGCAGCCCCCTCACGAGGTTCGAAGGAGGAGAGGGAGGAGAGGAGGATGGAGGAGGGAGGAGG
>JACMIG010000134.1:7244-23117 GCA_014805385.1 Levipalatum texanum
ACCTGCATTGTCTCTCGCGCGAGAGACAATGGAGGTGAGAGAGCGCGCCAGGTGCGAAAGTAATACTGGGTTGGTGCGCCGATAATACGTCACTGAATGAATACAGCCGTCGATCAATATTTCGAGATGAAACCCTTTCGAGATCATGAGACTCTGACGGGCAGGCGTGCGTTTCTCTCGTCGTCTGAAGGATTAGAGAAAGTAGAGAGTTTCGCACCTATGCGGAAAAAACATCGTCTACAATCCCTTTACACTCTCTTTGATCTCGTGCGAAAATTACGCATCCGATTATGATTCCTCGTTTCTCGCCTCCTACTGTCGATTGTCGAGGGCCTTTGAGCAGCTCTGGTATCGATTCGCTTATCTTTGTCTTCCTGTGGTAGTCTCTTCGACAGACTACCACAGGAAACTAGACTTCTTGTAGAGTCGTAGACCGATGGATCCTCAACACCCGCACAAAATTTGCACCATCAGTTACATTTGGCGATATTTTTCTACGATATTTCCCACAGTCATTAAATCATACTTACTATTTCACATAATATCAGGACAGAGAAACCTATTCGAGTTCAGCCCAAACTTCAATCAGCTCGCCTTATTTTGTTCCAACTTGCACCTTTTCTTAAATCATATTAAAGGAGGGGTTTGGGGACCTCCGGTGTCGAAATTTGGCAGCTTGCCAACAGAACAAATTTACTAATAAATCACCGACAAATAACAGTGACACAACTCATAGTGCACACGGTGAAAGATCTGAGGATTTGGCAAGCTGCCAATATTGTAGCAGGTGCGAAATTTGAATTTCGCGCCGTCCCTGTTTCTCAGGGGAAGCTTTCTGAACGTTGTATCTAACCATAGAAACATCCAAATTCTTAGTGTCATATATAATGATATCATATATAATGATAGTGTCATATATAATGATTCGATAGGGTTTTTCAAGCTCTACCTCCTGAGCATAATCATTTATGAGACTCGGAAGGTCCCCGAACCCCTCCTTTAAATGAAAAGCGAAGCAGAGTAGAGGACGCACCTATCATTGTCAGGAAGCTATTGTTGTGGTATTCATTGTATCCAAATGATCTGCGTAACATTGAATATATCTGAATATCTAGGATAATTTTCCGATGGTGAAACTTATCTTGTTTTCGCTAATTAGTTATTGTCCATTCAGATCTACGCTGGTGCGAAATCAATGGCAGTGACATTACAGGAAATCGTGCTCGCCTAGGAGTATTCAAGGATCTTGTAAATCGTTAGTGGATAGATCACTCATGTAACACACGCGGAGAAACAGTTGAGCAACGCCGGTGAGGAAATGCTTGTGAAGAACCTGGCCGTGCAGGATCCACCCTCAGGATTTTGGTCCTAGACCATTAACTTGACTGGGGCACACCTTTATCTTCCACATTTAGTGGGCCTTGCTGCACTCAACGACCCTTATTCCGGCGATGTGCGAACGACAAAATACAAGCCTTGACTCGGGCTGTTAGCATTCCGGAGCTGGGGGAATGTGGGCTTCGGTGACTCTGGAATCACATTGATTTTGATGGTTTAGACCGGTAACTACCACCTTGTCATTGCAGAATTAAGACAAGATGGATATTTACACTGATTTGAAACACAGTCGGGAAAATAAGATTTGCCCTTCAGTTGTTAGACGGAATTGGCGTACAACATGATTTCTGACAATGAAGTGAATTCGTACTCTGGGTACAGGGATCTATGATAATATCAAAGAGTTTAAACATCACTCACCACTCCCACTATTGTGGCCACTAGCCCTCTTCATTTCGCACCTATTGTGCCGCGCAAGAGAACTTGTAAAAGACTTGTGCTGTTTAGCAGACAGCTCTCTTTGAATCTTCGAGGAGAAAAGGAATCTGAGGCTGAAATTTGGATCGCTATTTGACCATGGATTCCAGCCGAAGTGTGGAATAAATCAGCCACAGATTCCCTATTGGCGCTGAGATATGAGAGGCGGAAATTTCGACTCGCGGAACGCGATTTACAAGTTCTCTGGCGCTCCACAATAGCAGACAGTTCGTTTTGAACATATCTTCCAGTAGAAAAGAAATCTCCATTGATCTCTACATAGAATTTTAACAAAAATACTTTCAAAGAACTAATAATCAGCTCGTAAAAATCAATTTCATAATAGTCAACTTTTCAAGTTCTGTGGTACGAACCAATAATTTACTCGCTGTGTTCACACAATCAAGGAATAGGTTACATGGAATGCTTTATCGCTCTTATTCTTTTTTCTTCATTTTCTTCCTATCTTTCGCAATGACAACGCAACAATGCAAGGGGGCAAAATATGGAAGCGTAATATGACGATGTTTTTGTCAATTTTCATCAATTTGTATTTTTCGCGATAATATATCGCTGCCCCTCAAATTCCCGCCAGAAAATGTTTTTCTGGCGGGAATTTGAGAAAATATTCAACGTGTAACTAACGTGAGCACGCAAAAATAAACGAAATGCAAAGGCACATAATGAGATTTTTAGGGGGTTTAATATTTTTGAAATTCCAATGTTTTAACGACGAGAATGGAGGCGCAATATCGAGATCGAAGTTGTAAAGGAGAGTGGGAGGAGTAGATGATTTGTCAATGATAGATCGGAGGACAAACAACAAGCTAAAATCTACGAAAATGTTGGCAGGAAGTTCTTGGCATCGTGCCAAAAAGTTCCTGCCAGTCCGTCCTTAAAAAAGCAAAAACGCGGCTACCTGGCGTATTTTCATTTCAGTGAAACTATTATACTACTCACTACGAATACTGGTGCTATATAGTTGAAACTTTATTAATCGCTACGAAATGCGTAAGTGTCACGCGATAAATTATTAAGTCCGCGATAGTACCGGATAACGAGGGGGTGCTAAACAGAGTAAGTCCCCTCTAAGTGGGTGGAGGTCCTCGGACGTATTCGAGGTGAGGCCCGAAAGGCTTGCTGAAGACACCGCCTGCGAGAAGAGCACACAACGCGCAGAGGGCAGAGAGAAGGAGAAGGATCTGGAAAGGAAATCGATTTATTCATTTTTCGATTTTTCATTTGACGCCGATTCACTTGATGATAATAGGTTTCATCATCTCGCTAGACTGAACGAAAAGAATCTCAGCAATTTTAGTCGCATACTTACTTTTAAAAGCCACAAAACAAAATAAATTTGCAGCTACAAAAGAGCACCCTTTCAGGTTATCGCAAACTGAAATCAGTTGTACGATAATCGTAAACTGAACTCATACCTGAATCCCCTTGGACTGTTTCACGGTATCGACGATTCGTCGTCCGAACGTGGGGCTCTCCTCCTTGGTACTGTCCACCTTGGTCTGAGTCGAGGATGCGCGCCTTCTCCTCGTCTGCAAATTATCTTATTACTGTGTTTAGCGAACGTTATTCCTCTATTTAGCAAACTGTCTAATGTTACTGTGTTTAGCGTCAATTCGCGGAACGCTAAAATACCTTGCTATTGGACTCGGGCAGCGGGCATTCAGGCGCAGGCGGGATGTGCAGGGCCTCGGTGACTCTGGAATAGGAAATTATTTATAATTTATAAAAACAATGAAATACAGATTCATTATTGACTTATAATAAAATGATATCGCATTTTGGAAAGTCTTGAAACTCATACGGAAAAATCCATTTACCTCCTCTTCAGCTGTTCGATGGCATTGGCGTACAGCATGATTTCCGATGCGAATTCTGGTGTTGGGAGGGTGCAGGGAGAGGGAGCTGGAAAGATCGGAGTTCAAAGATCAAAGTACAAAGATCAAAGTTCAAAGATCAAAATCCAAAGATCAAAGTACAAAGATCAAAGTTCAAAGATCAAATATCGGATATCACTCACCACTCCCACTGCAGGCCTCGGCTTCCTGGAGAACGGCAAGATGCGATGAGAGATAGTTGCACATCGTCTCGAGGCTGAATAATTGAGTTATTTGGATGGTATGATCAGTATGTCTCCAATCGACACTCCTAAGCAAAGTACCTTCATTTAGCGTTCATGAAACATAATTTGCTTTTAGGAAAATATCATTGCTTGCACGTTCTCAGCGAAACTCGAAAAATAATGCTTCCTTATGAGCAGTTTTTGTTCATTTTTGAGCCATTTCAGTGCATAGTAAAGGTTCAAGTGTTATCTTCTTGGGTGTTGTCTAATTTTCAATTCTCCAACCTGTTCATTCTCTCCTGGCACAATTCCATTTCCCGGATGACAGCGGGAGCATCGAGGGCGGTGCCTTCCGATTTGAGCCGGTATTCGAGGGATTGCATGAGCTCGCGGATGGCCTGTAGAAATAAAAGATCAAAGATCAGAACAAAAATTAAAGATTAAAGCTCGACCTTCTGCTGTTCCGCAATCCCGCCCCAGTCTTCATCCAACTTGCGCACTGTTGACACGAGGCCCTCGATCTAAACAAATATACTTATTTGGAAGATTTATTCCGTCTTTAGCAGAATCATTATAGCTTCATATTATCCCCTTCACCTCATTCACCGGTGAAACGTATTTTGTGTTATGAAACAAAGAGAATTAGAGAATTGAGAAAAATCAGAAACTATATTTAATTTTAAAATTCTGTTTTCACCTTTCCAATGGCCTCATCGTAGCCCGTCGTCAGCGAGCAGAATTCGCCTTCCATACCTGCAAAAAGCGTGGAGTTTAATTGTTCAACTTTTGTCGCTATTCCGATCGACAAGGTCACTAATTACTGTGAGTATTAAGGCCACTAAAATGTTCACTGAATATACTAGGCCCTAGGGCCATTAAATACAGTAGCAGAAGGCCACTAAATACAGTAAGTATATGATTCCACTAAATACAGTAAGTCCGTACCCGCGAGTTCCTTCTGCATTCCACTGCACGAAAGGAGATTCCTCAGCTCGTCTCGTTCCGATCGGAATCGAATCTCGATCTGTTCCAGAGTTTCCAGCGCTATCCGAGCCTACAAAATACGAATTAAATCATATTTCTGCTAATTAGCGGAATAAGGGATATCGCTAAATATAGTAATAAATACCTGCTCTTTTGTGTGGATACCTCCTGTCGGCAGTGAAGTTTCCACGCCGAGAGACCGTAGGGACTGAGCGAAGTGGCGGACCTGAAAATATAAAATCTTATAATAGTGATTTTTGTTGCTGCTCAACATTTGAAAAGTTTCATAAGAAAGATATTACGACGACTATTATTCATTTTTTTCAAATAATCAAATCAGTTTTTAGAAAACGATGAAACCTTGAATGCCAGCCGTGGGAGAGGCGACGCGACGCGCTGCCATTCCTCGAGTACGGTCTCCAGCTCAGCCAGCTCCTTCTGTATGAATAATAAATATGACAATTTTTTTTGTTTTAATTTCATTTATTTCTAACTATCCATGCTTCTGCTTCTAGATGATTTTTTTTATTTCATGGCGATAAGTTTCACCTGCACTCAAAATATGATCAACTGAAAATATGCGCGCTTAGTCTGCATACGATAATATAAAACAATATTTTAATGTAATTGCTGACGATGTCTTTGGGGAGGACGGTCTTGAACGCTTCCTGGAGATGGCGAACGTTCGTACGGGCAATCAACGAAATCGTGTTCTGAAATGAGAGGAAATATTACGGCACTGATTTCAATGTTGTCATGGGAGAGCCGGGGAATTCTTTCAGTTTCCAATATCCCCCCCCAGCGCTATATTCATTGAGGCAAAAAGAATATGAATGTTTTTTGGAATGCATGCACATAATTCATCCGTAAAGCTTATTTTGTATCTCCAAAAGTTTTCTCCAACACTCAGAAAGTCATTTAGGAGAAGGCTACTTGGGAATTAGAAGTCAGAATTATTGACGCCTCTAGAATATTGATGATTCAAAATTGGAGAAACTTACGAGTGCAGCTTCGTTGATTTCCGAGTTCATGAGAGTCTCCTGAACGATGGCCAAATGGGCCTTCGACTCCTCCACCAGGCGAGGGAGCGAGTTCTGGAAAAGCAATTTTTTTCGATATATTTAATCCAATTCTCTACGTTCAAAACAACGTAACTACTTGTACGCACATCTTAAATTGCAAGATGAAAGTGAAAAAATTGGACGGGCATTACACAAAATTACAGATATTATTTTTATTGATAACAATAATTAATTTGGTTTTTTAAAATACAAAATGTATCTTAGTTTTCGAACCTTGCTTCCGAGTTGCCTCGAGAAATCCTCGTCCACTGAGAGGAGGTCGCTGGCGGATCGATCCATCGACTTGAGCGGGGAGCCCTACAAGGAATCATTAAATATATTTAAAAGCCTTTTTAAAAAAAAGTAATTGTTAGTTCTCAACAAACTTATTTCGCGATGAGTTTCTTTCATCAATACATCATCTTTTTAATTTCGCAATTGAGTTTTCATGATAAGTTTCGCATCACTCTTGTGTTCGCTTCAGGTAATTAATATCAATGTTCGCTGGGATAAGACCGGAAAAACAAACACAAAATATACCTTCAGAGAGGTTTTTCGCCATGTTTCTGACTACTGCGCATAAGAAATTGTTTGAGTTTCTCAAAACATGCATACACTAACCTGCAGCGAGGGCGCCGTCACAAACGAGTCATCGTAAAAGCTGTCGTCCTTCTCGGGGGGCTGAAAATAACATGATTAATTTATAAGAATTAAACAATATTAAACAATTAAACAGCCCAGAACAGTCAATCGACCCTCGGCAACCGTCCCATCTCCCCTCACAGTCAGCGCAATGCAAGGTGTGTAAACAAAAGGAGCGCTTTTCCAAGCGATACCTCTCTTCCCACTCTCTCTCTCCCAATTTGCTTCCACAGGAGTATAATAGGATCAATTCTCTTTCACGCATTGATTGCCGGGCCAACAACAAGCGCAATCGAATGTGATTATAGATTCCTGACAGCTTAGTGAGCCTACCACACAGCTGCTCAGGGGCCAAGCGCAATTAGTTATGCACGGAGAAGCCTGGCACTTGCCGTGCGGTAACAATTGCACAGAGGTCTTAGGGGAGGAGGGGGACTAGGGAGACGGGGAGGGGGAGAAGGAGGTGGTGGAGGATGGGAGAGGAAGAGGAGGAGGAGAGCGACAGACCCAACAATACCAAGGTGGTCCCCAACTCCCGGAAGGATAGAATTTCGCTGTATTTTCGCCGGGGGTCGAAATATGAGAAGCTTGTGGGAGAGCGAGATTGGCGCCTTAGTAGTAGTGACCAGTGAAAACGTCACATTCAATAGGATGTGACAACTAATTAGGAATCTATCGAGAGCAGGCTCAGAAGAGATGCATTCTCAAGGTCTCATGTTATCTATTTAGATAAGTTTCAAGAGCGCAATATTCCGATTTGGAATCTAGACCTAATATTAGATACATGAGATACGGACGAAAACAAACACATAAAATGAAATGATGAACGACTTTGCGGTCAAAATGGCTTTACCAAACATGGGGGGTCGGAATTTGAATGAAACGGCGACATTTTTCACTCTTCAAAGACACTTCAATGCTTTACTCCTTCTCTGGAGGCTCTCTAGTGGTCAGGACAGGGGCAGTAAGAAGAGATGGAAGAAGGAGAAGGAGAACACGGAGAAATCCTCGGCCACCGAAAAGCCTCCCTCTTTCCCTTGATCGATGGGCTGCCGTTGCGCGCTACTTCACATCTATTTTCCTCGGCCCCCCTCGCTCTCTCTCTCTCCCCCTCTCTACCTCTCCTCCTCCTCCTCATCCTCTCCTCCCCCCTCATCTCCGGCTCTATCTCCCTCCTCCATCTCTACCCTTGTGCTGCTTTCGCGCTGTGCATGCCATCTCCTCAGTAGAGAGGATAGGGGAAGACGTCTACATACCCTGTAGAAACTAAGCCAATACCCACCTACTTTCGTTATTATATTGGTTTGAATGGAAATATTGGAGGGTAAATTATAATCAAAAATCCTTACATGATAGTCGTCCCATTCATAGGCAGCCGACTCCTCGCCTCCGCTTTCTTCTGCGCGCAGGCGCTCATGGATGGAGGTCGAGAGTCTGAAGGATCTTTCTATTATTGTCTAGAGCCCAAGCAATTCTAATTTCCCGTTCCGCGACACTGTGTTTATCTCATAGTCCCCTTCTGTATCTCGGGAAGAAAAAGGGCTACGAAGCTGAAATTTTGCATGCCAGTTGGACCTGGATTCCAACCGAAGCCTGCAAAATTTGAACAACAAACTCTTTAATGACGCTGAGATACAGGAACCTGACGTTATGCCTCCCGATCGATAATTTAGAATTGCTTGGGCACTTGACAATATGTTTCCCCCCCGTAGACCACAGAACAATCGGGTTTCTGGATGTCTCAATTGGTGCATGATAGTTCGAATCTTATTACGGGTTGCAAACAATCCATTTTCTGGACATCCGCTACCGAGAATGAACACATTATCATGGTGATATTGTTTTAGGTGAGTTTTTAAAATATCAAAACGTCGCAGATCAACGATCTAGCCCAATTCTGAAGATTACCAGAACGTCTGGAACATGTCCTAAAAAGCAGGCAAGTAACGAAAAATGGGATGTGTTCCAAAACGCAATATGTTTCAGGTTCTCCAATAATCTACTGAGAATGACCACTGGTTGATTGGTGATCGGTTGATACTTCCAAAAAGATTCTTTACCTCATTCCTCCTCCTCTGAGGGGCGTGGATGTGATGGGCATGGCAGAGGACTCCCCGTCATCGGTGAGATCCGCCTCCAATCGACGGAGGAGGGAGATGGAAGTGGCGAGGGGAGTGCGAGGGGGAGAGACACGGACGAAGGGAGTCGACATGCCTGGAATTGGACTAGTTTGCCATAATGATCGACTGTCTCATAAATGCGACGGGTTAGAAGCAACGATAGAGTTTGGCATGGTTGGTTCATATTTTTTTCATTTTTGAAACCAGTGACGGAACAGCATTAGCTCAGAAAACATTACAATTGAAAAGAGGAGGAATTGAAACATAGAACGAGTTTACTTGGTTTATAAAAATATAGTAAACAATAAATCGATAAATCCCTCACCTTCCGTCGCGGCGGACGAGATTCCGAGCTGCTCTCCGTCGCTCATTGATCGAGGAAGGCGACGTACGCGGATCTTCTTTCGGAGACCTGCAGATTGATCTTTAAACTTTGAACTTTGATCAATGCTATTCAATATTTGATATTTGATCTTTAAACATTGATTATTGATCTGATCCTTGAACTCACCCCTATTCCTCCCTCCCGGCATTTCACTGCGCGTAGAGCAGAAGGAAGCATCCATCTCGGAAGACATCGTGGAGGCAAGCTGGAATTTTATCGATTTTTTCAGAACGACCTCTTGTCGCATAGGAATTATACCAAATCCTACGTGGTTTACGTGCTGTTACAAATTCGCCTCACTAAATTTTCTGTAGATTACCACTGCTCTGATGCTCTTACTGTCTCTTTCATCGTTATGTTTCACGTTCAGTCTAGATCAGTTTGAATACTGATCTGTTCGATGTTACTGAGGTTTTTTGTTGTGATAAACCCCACGAAATTTTCTCACCATGCTAACATTGAGTCTTCCTGTGCTTCCGCGGGGGCGCTTGAGGGACAGCGAAAAGTCGCCCATCGAAAAGGCAGAGTGCATCGAGGACGTGAGGAAGGGGTCCTGGAACAACAAATCAATAAAATTAATTAAATAATTAATAAAATCGATATGTTAATTTAAATACCGGTGCATTGATGGACGGTGGTCCACCCTCCCACTCGGAAGAGTCCTCGGAAGATGCATCGCAGGACGCCTGCAGATTCATTGCTTTTATTAGACTGTTTTAGTACCCACGATAAAATCAAATATAGTTCCACGTAATGCTCTTTATGTTTCGACTGAAACATACACGAGCGACTGTCAAAGATAGAGAAAGAGTTTTATGTGTGTGTACATTTTTGGTTGCCAGACATGGCTAATGTTTTCTGCGCCCGATGCGGATCTCTCGGTCTCAAAACATCAGCAATTCCAGAGATTCATATCATGGATAAAAAAGCGATCCTGATGCCTGTCTTTTCTCATTTTCACTTAGCTCAAAACGTGAAACGTGCACGATCCTGATCTTTCTATGCGAGTCTGATGTTAGGGGCGGGCCGTAGTGGATCTATTCCCTTCTGTGTGAATGTGTGCTGGCGAACATCAGTCCCGTAACTAGACATTCGCACGCAGCAACAGCGCAGAGACCAGTAAGAAAAATGAAACGAGGGTTTTCCCACCTTCGGGTACATGATCTCACACTCATGGCAGGATGATCAAAAATGTTATTTTGTTTGCAATGTCGCTCGACAACATACAGTTTTGTATCAGTCATCTTCTCATATCAAAGACCTATGAACACAGTCCAGTTCCGTTTCCGAGTCAGTTGGCAAACATTCTCTTCCATTTTGAGAGTGTTCAAAATATGACTTAAAGAAGGAGTAGGAGGAAAGTTTTTTCGGAAAGCCATAACTCCTGGTAGAAAAGAGTATGGCAGGAATGAGTGGTATGAAACTGCTCGTCACTACGAGCTATTTCCGCGAATTCCTCAATTTCAGTTTTGAAAGTTCCTCCTACTCCTTCTTTAAATCGGGATCAAAGCAAAAATTGCTTTATATGATTGTCTTGGCATATTATCGTCATGTGAAACTCAATGTCACTCCCATTTGGAATTTTCTATCGCTGTCTATTTACTCTCTCATCAATACACATTCTCTCATCCTAGAACTTTTCTGATCTCCCTCCTTCCTCTCCTCCCATCTTTTCTCATCTCCCTCCTTCCTCTCCTCACATCCCCTCCTCCTCCATCCCCCCCACCTTCCCCTCGTCGCTTTTCTTGCGTGCTCGAAGACTGGCCCGGGGTGAAATGCGGCCCCTCATCTCGCGCCATTGAGTGCCTGAAAATGAATATTTTGTAAATTTATTATTATTGATTATTTTGATTTTTTAATGAATTCCGAGGAGCCATAATATTATCGTAAGGGTTTCGAACTTGTTATTTGCAGAGGTTGAAACTCAAATACAAAAACATTGCGTCCTAAATTTCAGTACCTTCGCTTTACTACTTCTTCCTCTTTTCCGCAACTCTTTCTCCTCCTTCTCCCCTTCTTCTCACCCCTCAGCGGTGCTCCATTGGGAAGGTGCCTTGGCATCAGCCCGTCATCCTCCTCGTCCAGCATCGCCAGGATCTCATCTGCCAATGAATCAAATTTATTATGACACCAAACATTAATTTAGCGCTAAAAGCTTTTTCGAAATTCTTAAAATTCACCAAATTCCGGCGAATTCTTCATTGGCGAATCTTCGTGGTTGACGATGAGCGAATCGGTGAGGTTGGCGGCGAAAGGAGAGGAGGCATCCTGGAATTTATATGTTCTATCTATGAGTGCTCTAACGCATTGACATTTAAAATGAGTCTCATGTTTTATAGTCAGTTATGAAACCTATTGTCAAAAGTTAAAGTCGCATTGACAACCGACCATCAAAGCGCCAGTGGGCATCGAGACTTTGGAAAATATATTGTCGGCGGAATAAACTTGCCGGACTGTGCGCTCATCGCCATGCGATCTCTCTCCACTGTTCTCTCGTTGTCTGGCGGTTAGAGAAACGAGAAAACAGTGGAGAGAGATCGCAGGGCGATGAGCGTACAGTCCGGAACCTTTATTCCGCCCACAATAAAGCACTCGGAATACGACACGATTTCACATCAAGAGCACGGATAAGTTTGCAATTATTAATTTTTAGCCCGAGCGAAAAAACTGTTATTATCACTGACAATGAGCATTAAACAAAATGTGGAAGGTGAAACGTATTTTTTTGCAAAATACTCTATGTTTTCATGTCATCTTTGATGCCCAAGAGCAAAAATGCTGACGTGGAATAAGTTTACAAACGCCGTAGAGAACAAAAGAAAGAAAGACAAAAGCGAAGGCGAATCGGCAGCTGGAAGATAAGAATTTCACTGGTTTCAAAGCTGCCGCGGGCATAAAATATCGGATGTCTTTCTCTTGAAGACACCATTCTGGTTCTGACACTGAACAATGAACAGATCTACTCTATTTTAGAAGAAGGATAAATTCAAGTTCCTAGGCAATCGCCAGGCTAGATGACGTAAGCAGGAGAGGATAGTGGAGTCGAGAATCAAGCTCAGGGACAGAAATCCGATACTCCAACTCTCGGCATCTCAACAGATGCTTACGTACGCCGCTTCCTTCTGATGTTACTATCGGCCTTGAGGTAGTTTTGATAATGGAATGAAAAGCTTTTTCGAGATTGGCCAAATCCAAATATCTTGATAAATCGTATGTTTAAAGCTTCCTCTTTAGAAAAGGAGGATTGATTAGCGTAGTAAGTCCTAACCATCATGAAGTCACCTCAAAATGTCGCCTAATGCCATCGTCAATCACTCATGCGCTGTAAATAACACGCCACGCTATCGCCTTCATGAGGCCAGAGGTGCTGAGATTCGCGGCAGGTTCGATTTTTCAACACCGAAACGAATAGGCAAGACGAGCACACTAAATAAAATTGAATTTTTTTCAAAAAAAAACTGCAAAACCATTTAGTGTGATTGTCATTTTCGAAAGAGCTGCTTCACAAAAATGAGCACATAAATATTTTTTTATATATTTATATTCTTATTATTTCCCTAAGTATTTTTTGAAAAAATCAACAAAATTCACCTTGATGAGCTCGTTGTCGCTGCCTTCAGTCGCAGACATCTGGTAGTGGGGCTGAAAGAAATAGATTTTAGTACCGTTTTCTGTGTTTCAGGGCTATGTGAATCCCACGGAATGCAGTTATTTGTTAATCGCATTTTACCTTGCAGTGGAATTTGAAATTAAAAACACCCAATTTAGTTCAGCCAGGGGAGAATTTAGAGACGGGGACATGAATTACTTATGTTTCACCGTCGAATCATTTCAATGGGTCTCTGTAAACATTGATGCTTTGCAGGTTAGCCCGTTAAACACCGTAAGTCCCTTGGCGAATAAGATACCTTGACAGGCGACACGGCCACTTTCTTGACCCTCCTCTGCATTCCAATCACAGCTGCAGTGGCGATGCCAACGGGAGAGGAGAGGGGCGAGGGAGGAAGTTCGTCGGTGGATCTGAATTTTTATAATTTAAATAAATATTTTTGAGTTCCGTTTTTAACTCCGAATACACCCTCTGAAGCAAGGACAGTTTGGAAATTACTGTTGACTACTGTAATTACCGCAGAAAGACGAATACGAATGCGATTTCTTTAATGATTACGTTTCTCCATCAGTCTATAATATCTCCAAGCGAGTATTGGTCACAACGTTAATGTAAGGGCTCATAGTCGTAAATAATTCTGAAGTTTCACCGAGCAAACCCTCAATCACACGCTTTGCATAAAGAAAACAAATGGAACACTCTCGACCGAGCGAGCGATAGGGAGCGAAAGAGAGAGAGAGGAAGGCTGTGTATAACTGATCGTAATCTAAACATTCACTGAGAGGCGGATGGATCCAAGGAAAGGGACACGTATGATATACGCGCATCCAACTGTTCTCCTCCTTCTCTTCGGCGGCTCGATCGTTATTCTTTCTCTTTCTTCTGGGATGAAGAGAATGGTATAAGATCGGGCCCATTCGCGGCCAAAAAGATATGCCATTATTGAGCGAGTGTGAATAAGGAAAGGTTCCACCTAATATACGCGCGACAACTAATGGGATTCTTCCACATGAGCGAGCGCGCTTTTTGGAGGAGAGAAATGCTGACTTTTGGCAATTCGCCAGTTTCCGACTCCTAAAATTGGGCGGAAATGAATATATTCTCGGGCACCAGGAGCGTTTTAATTCCCACGCCCGGGAAATACCAATGACGGACTGCGTGAACCCTAAATTTACCTCTTCTAACCCCGGCCAACTGGAGCATGAAGCGGGGCTCGTCGGGGTAGATCAAAAACGCGAGTCCGTCATTGGGCTTGTCCGGACGTATCAATTAGAACGAATTTCGTACTCCCTGATTGGAAGGAGAAGGAAGAGGCGGAGGCAATGCAAGGCAAGGGTACAAGATGGCCGGGCCGTTGAATCACGCCACCACATGCTACAAGGGCTGAATGGGCGTAGACGAATAAAGAAGCTCAACGAGCACCGACCAACACTGAGAACACCTGTGAGACCCTTTGAGAGAAGAAGTAAAAGAGGGCGACTTCTGCATGCTCTTTTTGACGCCGCCATGGCAGGAATGCAAGATGTTTCTGATGATGACGAGGCATGGTGAGTGAAATGTTTTGATTTTTGAATCGCCAAATTTAGACGCATAAATGGAAGACGATTGGAGAAAAGGAGCTTATCTTTGATAAAGTCAGTGTGTGAAACATATGCACGGTTGTCCTGTCTATCAGAAATAATGACCACCAGACCGAAGCAAAGAATTAGACGCCATTCGAATTGCAATGGATGCATCGGGTAAGCACGGCAACAGGAAATTGTTTGGCAAAATTGAAATGGGTATATTTGTGTAATATAGGCTCTACGTTATGACGACAAGATTGAATCCACCGACCTGTACTGTGTTTAATTTTGTGTTTGAAACGTATATGCACCCGCACCCCATCAGGTCACATTTTACATTAAATTATTATCTCACCCCTCCGGCGACAGTCGATCGTGTGCCGATGCCTCGCCACTGGAATAGCCGATGTCTGCTTGTCCGCCTGGAATAAACCCCATGATATGCTGCGACACAAACGCGCCGGGTTGGGTGGGATATGGGGCTGGGAGGGAAAAAGGAGCATACCCGAAGTATCCGTCCATTTCCTACTGCTTTCGCCCTCGTCCAGTAGCGATCCGGAAGTTGCCGTGGCGGTTCTGCAAAATACGATAACCGTAAAATAGTAAACATCCGTAAATGTAATCCCCGGATCTCTACCGTAACCCACCGGTTGTCGTCCATGTCGAAGTGTTCTTCTTCTTCTTCGTCCTCTTCACAGTCGGCGACTCCCGCCCGCAGTCTCCTCCTTTTGATGGGCGGTCCGAGCCAGTCCGGATCGCTGTCCAATTCCGCTTCCTGCAAATAGCGGGATGGACTTTCTGGGTTTAGCGAGTATGCCTAAATCACGGACGGATAAATAGTTGTGGAGATCTGTGGGAGGAACGTGTGAAAAGCGATAGGATTCAGACATTACTGCGTTTAGCGTGTATGACTATGTTACGGAACGGGAAGGGTGTGGAAGCATTCACACACACAGCCACGAAGCATACGAGGGATGAGTACGAATTTCAGGATGGGCCTGTTTAGGGAGTCTGCGTCTCTTGCTTGGGTGTTGTCTCTCGGTTAGAGAGCGGTCAGGGAGGAGAGACGAGGGGGGAGGGAGGGAGGGAGGAGGGGAGAGAAGAGGGAATGGGAGAAGAGGTCTCAAATTACCACGATGCGCCTCTGTGTGAACAGTGTGAACGCGCTCGGCACATTACTAGGAGAGCATCCATGGGAGAAGATACAAACTGGCTGTATGGAGTATGTTTCACAGGAGTTTAAGGGGAACTGGAAATTTAAAGTTGGCAATTATCCGAAGTTTCCAAGTATATAAAATTGCAAATAAATTTCTCACTCAACCATCTGATTCTTCAACTAGCGGCAAATTCAGACTTTTCGTTTTTCTCCCGATAAAGATCATATGTTTCACGCCGATTCAATTAGGACGATGCAGCTTTTACCAAATAATTTTTTAATGTTTTCTTCTTTATCATGAAAATCAAACATGATCGAATCAGGGGTGCAGTGATCCTGTCCTTCTCCTCGTGAATGCTTGGGAGAAGAGAGAAATCCACTTTAGCAGTCCCACTCAGAGAGGCCCATCCCATTTCACCTGGTCACTACACCTGGTCATCCACACTGATGGGATG
>JACMIG010000134.1:31000-44697 GCA_014805385.1 Levipalatum texanum
CGCTAAATCCATCCCACGATGAGAGATTGGAAGGCTTCCGACGGGGGAAGGAAACACATGGGAAACAGCGGCCAGAGAGACAAATTCGGTCTAGGTTTCACAAAGGAGCGAATAGGCCAAGCAGAGGACCGTTGATTGATGACTCGTCGTATCACAGTGGAGTACACGAAAAATATTAAATCTTCAGAAATCGGGAATATCCTTTACACTGTGCAAACTCGGGTGGAAATTTGTAAAGTTTATATGACTTTATTTGCCAAAAACTATTGAATAGGCTAAATGGATGGGCCAGACGCTCGGTTTACGTTTCACGGCGGATGTATTATGTAGAACAAACTTGCACCCGAGCAGTCTAATTGGCATTTTCAGTCCGATTGAGATCAAAATGAACATCCCTCTCCCTTTTCTATTCATTGCAATAATAGAAACATGCTCCGTTCAGAGATTTTTTGCGTTTCACGTAAGAGAAAACATGCTCAACCTCTTCTCGGCGTTAGATCCAAGTGTGACGGCCATTGTTAAATATCGAGAGCAGTTCTATGGTGCATTAAACGTCGTTGCATGTAAATTTCTTTGGACTACCGTAATGAGGTCGACTTTTCCTACACCACCGTTTGATTGTGGCAGCGCACAGAGGACAGATTTCTCCCTCCTTTTACTCTAACTGGGGCCAGACAGATATTTTGGTCTAGGTTTCACGACGGATGCATTAGAGATGGAGAAGCGTGGGGGAGTAATCATCAGCCCGATGTTGATTTAAAAATATCAAGAAAAAAGGGTTTGTCCGCGACATCACTCGATATCAGAGTTCAAGCAATTTCTATTCTCTTTCGATTACAGAGACTAGGCTGTGCACAATAGGTTTCAGACTCCTGACAAATATAAAGCTCGCAACAAACGACCAATTTTTTGTATATGTCCGTTACAAAATAAAGTAATATTCTCAAGGCGACCTTTCCTTCACCACCATTAATTCCCTGTGGCTGCCCGCAGGCGCCAGACCGTAATTCCTCTCTTTTTCCCTTCTCTCTCTCCAATCTGCCATGAGTGCTAATTGCCCCCCCCCCCTCTAGATCCATCTCTATAAATCCCCCCGTAGCCCGACTAAATGGAGAGAAGGGTTGTGAAGGGAGAGACAGTACCCATGAAGAAAGAGCACTGCCAGTCAGTTTGTTTCTTTGCGAAAGGGGGTCAGTAATCAGCCTATCTGCAACTCCCCCATAGCCCTTTTCTCTGGGCAGTTAGAGAGTATGGGAAAAGGAGAGAGCGCAGAGAAAGAGAGAAGAGGGAGGAGAGGTAATCCGTGAAATGCCCCACGGGCGCGTGTAATCCAGGGGGATAAGCCCTGAGTACACCCGGAAATACAGCGACAAAGACGTGCCAGGTACACAGCAAGTTGGGGCATTATAAAATTCGCAAGAACTACATGGGACGCGCATTTTGGACAGGTTGTTAATTCAATCTATCTGCACAAAAGTAAATATCGCCAATCCATCGGCTTTCAGGAGCGCTCAATTGTCTGATAGCCATTCATGAAACGTATGTAGTCTATCGGACAAATGAACTCCCTCCGTCTAAGCCATAATCGTCCGAGGAGATAAATGCAATAGAGGGAGAACGATTTTACAAAGCACCCTGTTGGCGGTACTTTTTCGCACCACTACTTCGTTTATCTCATCTGACGACATGTTTTCGGAACGATTTATTAATAAATCTCCTCACCTGCTGATCTGCGAGGAGCTTCGTGATGCCCGCGGCATCGAGGGGCTGAGATCTGTGAAAGAATTGAAATAAATATAGTGTTATCGAATTTTCAAATCTACGTGGAATAATCCTCCTTCGAGGTCTCTAATGAGGAAATTTTTGTGGAGAGATAAAATGCATCTGTAAGTGGAATAATGTCTGTTTCAGTCCCATGAGATATCTGATCCATTCATTCGATTTCAATTTTCGTGCGGAATATGCTTTAAACCACTCAACCATTCAAAAGCTCTGAATATTTCTGATATAATTTAGTCGCGCTACTATGTTTAGCAACACGGCCGGAATTGGTAGACTGTGGACTACTAAATCCCCTCACCGAAACATGGTCCGATTGTCCTCCAGCCGCGATTCCTGTCGATGGATCCAGGCGCGGATCTCGAAGAAGGGAGAGGAGTGGCTGGCTACAATAAGATATTTTTTTTAAATCGATGATTTGTAGGCCACAATAGGGGTTCGATATTATCTGTGGACAAGAACGTTCAGTACAATACATAAACACAATGGTGCGGGGATATCGAATAACACAGCGCTGTGGGATCTTATATTTATATTCAAAATTGGGCGAAAGATGATGTGATCCATCACAATTCTCCACGGTTACTGAAGAAAAATATCAAACATTCCCAACGGCGTATGAGAAGTATTGTGAGAGGACGATGTCATCGTGTAATGATTTTGATGTGATTTCAAGGACATGTGTTTCACATTGAAGCTTTTGATTTGTCCCAAAAGATACCAGGACGTTGAAACTTATTCTAGTGATGTCTAATCGGGTACTCGACAATATTGTCGGGAACCAAAAGATGCTCCTCTTATTGGCGAGCACCAAAGAGTGGCGATTTCCCGTACTCGAAAATACAAAATCTTTCCTCCTTTCAGGCTATTCATACTTTTCATCAAACTCGGTTCGAAACTTTCGATGGTCATCCGAATTTGCAGGGATGCGATTTATCCGTTTTTCAGTTCAAGATAATAGTAAAGGGTTCCCGACAACATTGCCAACCCGGCGCGTTTGTTCCGCAGCCCCCCAATAACCCTTCCTCTACTATTCAATGATTCTCTCTTTCTCACCGATGCTCTCGCAGTCGCTCGTCGTCCTCCGCAGTCGAAGTTGTTCCATCGCACTGCTGATCGTATGGATGCGCAGTTGGACTGCAAATATATTTATTTTCAAAAGTTCGGGGTAGTTAAATTCACATTTTTGCGCGTCATCCTCGAAAAAATTAATAAAACTCACGCATATTTCGGTTCGGTTTCAGGCTAGTCTATTTTCGATTGAGAATATCTAATAGATTAATTTTCGGTCGGGATGTGTCGATAAAAACACTAATAAATGAAGCTCCGATGTCCTTCTCGTGTTCAGGATTCTCCTCTTCCCCTCTCCTCCTTCCCTCCCCCTCACCTCCATTATCCAAATCGGGATTCTCCGCCGACAGTTTCCGTCCAGCTTCGAGTACTTCAGCTGCCATGGCCTCAAGCGCGCGGCATGCCTCCGAGGGATCCTGCAATTTCATCGTTCCGAAAATTGCTAACAGATTCATGACTGTGCGATATTATTACAAAAACAAAACGCAGAGTGATCGACTTGTAGGAATTTTTTTCGCAAATACATAAAGCGTGAAACAGATTGGCAACGAGGCTATGAGACTCCTCACGATTCCGGACTGTGCGATACAAAATACGTAAAAGTTCGAATAACAGGAACCGAGGTGTATGCGGAAAATATTCTATTCGACGCGTCAAGAATATCGAGTTCCAGGGAAACTCGCCGGAATTGCCTACAGCGTGAAACCGAGACGCGAGCCACACAATGAAGCAAAGAATTTATGACCATGGAATGAGCGCGATAAGGAAAAGAAGAATGAGAGGAATCACTCCGACATTTGAAAATAATCCCGAGGATGACCAAATATTGTCGAGAACCTAATAACTTCTAAATTCGAGTCACGTTGCAATAATTCCACCAAAAATTGAATCGATACGTAAGCGGCAGAAGTCAATGGTAGGCGACGCTTTAGACTCCTACAGGGAACTAGAAAGTTCAAAGGAGTTCTATTATCGGCGACCCAAACTCCGCGGGTGAAACACTCCATTATCTCTGACCTGCCAGACGACGAGAGAAGCCTCGTTTTCAATGGAGAGAGAACAGTTGCGTACGGAACGGAATATTAGAAGCTTTTGGATCGCCGCTAATAGAGATGGTCCCAGTCCTGTCATAAGATCCCTTTTCCCCCTAGACACCCTTTGGGGTTCCCTCCCCCCCCCAAGGAGGCCTATCCAATTAGTGGCCCTATTGTGATGAGTCCGATAAACAATGCGAGAAGGGCCGAGACATTCTCAGGGCGCGATATTAATTAGATCCAGGGCCTCTCGCTTACGAATCACCGAAGCGGGATATCCAAAGTAAGTTGGATTATTTGTATATTTTGTTGTCGAACGAGGATAGATTGCTCGAAATCACTTCCCGAACGTAATAAGTACACAGTTGGTGCTCGATAATAATCATTACCATAAATGGGGATGATTCTGGGGGACAGGGAGGAAGTTCGTTTTCTGTAAGGGGGCCAAGCACTGGAGCAATATAATCACATTTAAATTAATGAAGGAAGATTCTGGGGCAAGGAGGAAGTTTGAGAGTTCGGTCATTCCGGATCGCCACTCCTTTCGGCGTGAGGATTAGACAGAGAGAAGAGGGTGGAGATACAGGTGAAGAGGAGTCAGATAGAGAAATAGAGGAAGTCAGACAGCAGACTGAGGAAAGAGAGAGGGCGGCAGACATAGTAAACAGAGGAGACCGAGAAGAGGAGACAGAGAGACAGAGGAAAGCAGACAGTGAGAAGAGGGTATCATTGCCGCCTCGTGGGCAATTCATTGAAGTGTTTGTATGCTTTAGCCACCAATCAAGATGAGAAGAGGCGAAGGAATGGACAAAGAAAAGCCCCTGTGGCAATCGGAGTTCCAAGGGCGTATGGAATAGGGTTCATGTTCGACCCTCTCTGTTTTAAAAGGTTTTCTCTGGTTAGAAAGAGTAGATCACCAAGATGGGAGGGATTGTTGCCTTGGAATAGGATGAAATACTTTTGTGGATTTTATTTGCAATGCGTGCTTGCAGTGAATTGAATCGTATTGTAATCAGGAATAAAACTGCAGACGCGAAACATAAGGGCAGTCTGTGCCAGTGGATGGTGGCAAATGAATTTCACCAAAAGGGGAATGAAGTGAAAAGGCTTTCTGAAGATAATCTGCATACTGAAGGCGATGAATTAAAAGAAATAAAAAGTAATCGCGAGAACTTTTATTATTACAGATGCCAGCGTCCGCTAAACACCACAACTCCGGACTGCCCGACCACTGGCCGGGATGAGATAGGAAGGAGGAGGGGACCTTGTCAGTACATCTCTCACAACACGACTCGATGGCCAGAGGGCAGTCAGAGACAATACGAATAGAGAGAGCGAAGAGACTGATAGGGACCTCAAAGAAGAATGCCGCGCGTGCCCAGAGGAGATGGAGGAGGTGTCACTGGGAGTCCCTCTCCTGCCCCTCCTCCTCCTCCTCTTACTCCCCCTCTCCCTCTCTCTTACCACCAGATCCTCTCTGCGTCTCTCCCATCCTCGTGCTCTCTCTCTCTCCCTCTAAACATCGCCCTCCTCCTCAGATAAATCAGACCCATTCGCGCATCCAAACCGCCGAGTTGGAATTAGCAAGTGGACAAAAGGGAATTCTCCCTTCTCTTCACAAACAGAATGGCATCCGAAACGTTCTTGACGATAATTCGGACTGACAGAAAGAGGAGAGTTGAAATTCTCCGGGAGCTGGGATCTTTTTGACATGCGAAATGGACTGAGCTGAGCTTTTCACAACTTATTGATTTAAATTTGATGCCTAACTCGACAAAATTATCACCATACGCCATCGTCTCAAGAATGGGAGTCTCTTGAAACATATCCGTGAAACGCAGACTGCTGTCTTTGCTTGACTGATTGTGAGAAGTTGGAACTGTGATAATTGGCACGGCAATGGGGACTAGGGCTACTCGACCTGCCAGGCCTCTTCAGAGTGGAGATTCTGATAAACTTTAGAGTACGATAAATACGTCTATCATTGCCTCCATACACTCGAGTCTCGTAGATAGGAGGCTCGTGAAACATATCGTCGAAAATTCAAGAACTGATCCAAGGTATTAGATACCATGGGGGGAATTAAACTGGTGCTCGACAATACGGAATGGGCTTCTCAAGACATGCGAGATAACGCCCATTGAGCTTCCAGTGAGAGGCGATTCTGACAAATTGGAGTTCAATGTCGGAATTCAATCGTCTCCAGACTCCCTCATCTCATGCATAGGATCTTCGTGAAACATATCAGGGTATTCCAAGAGGGCCCAGACATCGAGAGAAGAGGAAATATATTTCATCTCCGAGACAGGACACAAATCTTGGGTGGATCCTCTTCGATGGGAGTCCCCCCGAGATGTCAGCTGTTGACATTAATTATCACGGGAGACAAGGGGGTTAGGGAGCAGGGGAGAATCTAAAGCCTCCCCCCTTTAGAGTGAAGAGGGGAATGGAAGTTGATATTGTCGAGCACCAATTGGGTTCTAATTCCTACGGTGTCAGATACTTTCAGGACAAGATTTCAATACTAAACAACTGCTCGGTTCAAAGAAAATATGGCAACGATAAAGCCAGAAAACAATGACGGTATTTTATTCCATCACAATATTCTGGCCACTGGGCAGAGCCTTGACAACGCCAAGAAACTCCTATCAAGAGTTGATCAAGATGCGAGGTGTCCACGCGGAAAAGGCCATCCAATGGCAAGGACAAAGATGGGGGGAGGAGAGCAGAGAAGAGTAGAGGAAGAAGAGAGGAAGGTGAAGAGGAGAGGAGGAGAGGAGAGGAAAGTTAGAGATGGTACTCCATCCTCCGAGTAGAGGTCTAAGGTAGCGGACCAGTCCAGTCCACTCTGTCAGATGCCGGAATTGGTTCACTGCGCTTCAGGAGAAGAGGCGAAACATGTTGCACTCTTTTTCGGCCCCACTCCTTCAGTGAGAGTGATCACTAACGGAAACGAACGCTGTATCTGACTTTGAGAGCATCTCGGTGTATCATCAAAACTTCAATCTTGTCAGAGAGGACTAATCTGCCGTGAAACATATGCGAATTCAAGCCCGAATATCTGGCCGGGAACAGATATGGCTGTTTGTCGAGAATCGGATTTTTTTCATTATTGGATTTTTAAGGTGGGTGGCTTTAACCGATCGAAATTCGTCAGATTACAATAAGATAAAGTTTTCATGAAACTTATCATTTCAATTACCACGTCAGCCGCTATGAAAGGAGGAGGTTCGACAAGAATCAATGTCTGATTCTCTCCGGAATGAAAGATAATTTCGCGCGTTAGTCCGGACCGTTTTGAAAAAGACCCGGTGGCCATGGCCACTGGAATGGAGAAGTGAGACGGAAATGCGCATCGGACCGTGGGCCTTCACTACAGAAGTCGGACGGGGTGGGGGAACGGGAGAAGAGGGAGAGGGGGGAGGAAGGAAGGGAAGAGGAGAAGCAAATGTCACGATCGCGCCAAAATGTCACTCTACTACTGCAGCAACTCCCGGGAACACCGGGCGAGAATTCAGAATCGGGAGAAGACGGAAGGAGGAGATGAGGAGGAGGAGAATGAGAGGAAGAGGAGGATGACAAGCAGGATGAAGAGATGGAAGAAGAGAAAGGAGGACGGGGAAGAGAGGATAGGGAGAAGGTAGGAAGACGACGATTACAACCCGGTAGTGGCCCTCAGGCATGGGGGCAGGTCAAAGGGGCGCAAGCATCTGAATTCTGAGCATAACATCCCTTTCTCTAACCTCCTCTCCTCTCTCCCCTTCCCGTTGTCCCTCGTCTGGGAGAGAGAAGAGGGCCAAGGGCTCTATGGGAAATGTACAGGGTGGTAATCTCCTTTCCCTCCTGATTCGGTCGGCAAGCATCAGCCCCAAGACAAGACAATGCTTGCTCGAATCGAGCGGAGGATTAAAAAGCATGACCCACCCTGGCCATCCTATAGAAATACTTTGAGGGGTACTAGTTTGGGTCCCTCTCGTCTCCCATTCAGAGCCAATGAGCCCTGACAAAGCATCGAGCTTCTTTTAGTGTAGAAAGACGCAAACATTTTGATCAGATTCTGATCAGTGGCTCTGATGTTATACTAATGTCATTTTTAACGAAATTGAATAGGTTTCGCATGCATTTCTATCTGCCGAAGTTACTAAAGATCATTTAATTCCTCTGCAAGAAGGAAAACTATGATGTAGTAAAACCCTTAGGATAAAGTAAGAGATTCCCTCTCAATCGGCTCCACAACTAGACGAGCCGATCGAAGATTGCGTTGGCTTAACTCAAATAGGTTTCACACTCCAGCTAATAGTTGGAAATAGGTTTCACACTCCAGCTAATAGCAAAAATGAGCTAATCTCGAGAACACGGGCTTCGAAATCCCACGCTGTCTAATGCCCTGTGACAATTAGACGATCGGGGAGGACCAGAGGTCCTCGACATTCGACCCCCCAGGGGTGCGAGAAGCGGGGAATCATAAACGGATGCGTAATTACCGCCCAGATCAAAGGGAAGTGGCACGGGGCTCAGAGAGGCTGAGGGTAAGTCCTTCTGCTCCTCCTCCTCCTCCTCCTCCTCCTCCTTCCCCTCCTCCCCTCTCCTCCTCGTCTCCTCCCTCTTGAAGCGGCGCCGTTCATAAACGCGACGCCTCTCCAGTAGATGAAGTGTCGAGTGGAGGCATTAACGAGGGGTTATCGTTTATGCCCACACGCCATGTACAATGCCCACAGAGGGCGGGGATTTTATGAAGTTCATGAGGAGTCTACATTAAACAAAGGTTGTGTTGAGGTGAACAATAGTGAGAAAACATTGATAGAGACAGTTCTTCACGATATTACCCAAAGGTTGAAACATACTCATATGGAAGCTTCAATCCCAGTCCATGTTCGAACTCATCAGGATGCTAAATAATTTTTCCGATTTAGTGACAGTGCTACTGCTGGAGCCCAATGGCCTCTGAGCTCTCATAGCACATGAGCTTTCCACCGCGTTTCGACCAGAAGCTAAGGGAACTTGATACAAGAAATGCGATGTCATGAAAATAAGACATACCGAATGAGAGGAGATACCCTTATGAATAGTTGCGAGTGGAGGCATGGAGCACTCCCCCTCCACAATGGTCAAGAAATCCTCACATAAGTCACCACGGTCAACAGTGACTCAGATGGACCGCGAAAGGCGTTCGCTCCTATTTTAAGGCCTTCGCTCTGGCCATCGACAGACAACAATCGTACAATCTATGCAGGAAGTCATCTCTTCTTTCCCATCTGGTTCGAATCTGCCACCCAAGATATTGGAAGTGAAGAGAGAAAGGAGGACAGGGGACGGGAAGCCTTTGATCTTGGAAGCAAAAATTCAGAGAATGGGATAGGTTTCAGACTGGTAATAATATTAAAGAAAATTTTATTGTGCCAATGGAATCGATGTGTCTAGTTGAGAATTTATAAAGATTCAAACGACAGTTACAACCTATTGCGGTGTATATTCATTGCCTCTAACCCATCCAGACAGCGAGAGACGACGAGGAAGACAGGGCGTCACATTTTATAGTGTGATGAAATAAGTTTCGACCGGCTAATAATATTTACGGGAATAGCAATGCGTCAATGGGTCTAGCGGTTCGTAGCATAAAAATAATGAAGACTTGAGCCACAGCCAAAAGAAATTGTGGTGAAGGTGCGAAACTCTATCCGTTCTTTCTGATCCGTTCAGCACCATCCAATGACTCGCATTGGAGTGAGAATCGGTCCTATAGCGAAAAACTGCCACGACAATGACCCCATTTTTCCGTATGTTTCACACGGCAACTATTGTTCGATTACAAATCTCACCGCAATAGCTTTGCTTTTACCTTCTGCAAAATATGCAATATTTCTATTCAGTTGTCTGGAAGACCAGAACCGGTAAAGGACCAGAAGACACAAAACCATAGGAATGTTCGTATTCAGTCAAAGGAAAGCGAAAAAAGTGCCCGCGACGAATGGAAGAATTCTCCAAGTTTGATCAGTGAGGAACACTCTTCGCGGGCGCTCTGACTGTAGCATGTGACAGGAACGAATCCCGACTGGCCATTCACCGGATGGATTCAGAATGTTTATATCGTCGAGAACCCAAAGACAACTGCGGCACAATCGCGCAGGGTTGGATTGAATGAGAGGGTCGGAAACAACATTGCCGAGAACCCACGAGCTGCTCTATTCCCACGGTGTCTAATTCCACGATCGAAAAGATACAACGATCTCCGACGAGAAAACATCCTGGAGTATTGGACATTAGCGAAAGCAAGAGCCAACTGAATTGATAAAGATTTTCCTTCGCAATGATATCCAAAGGTTGAAACATCAGCAAAATAATTGGTATTTAACACAGGCGGCAAATGAACTATTGAAAGATTGTTGCTCGCGTCAATACCAAAACAATGTAATATACCTAACCCATAGACAGACCCCCGATCAATATGGCTTAGCCAGCCCCTAATGAGTCCAGTATCTCTTTCACGCCCGTTCAGTAAACACTCGAGGTGCCAATGGGAGGGTTTTCTTTCCCTGACCATAAGACTGTCTGACAGCCTGGTCTCTCTCGCTTTCCCCTGATCTCTGACGTAGATAGAGAGAAGAGGGCAGAGAGAGAGAGGGCCTATTCTATGGCCCATTGGGACGAACGCGATCAGATGGTCTGAGAGCCCAAAAGAGTGTGCACGAGAGGAGTAAACACAACAGACCCCCTTATAGGAACAGAGATGTGTGAAAAGGGTCTTATGACTACTGGCAAAAGTGGGACTGATTGCAGTCACTGCAACCAGTCTCGATATGTGTACGGCATGAAACGTACCATGCCAATTCCAAATTGGATAGCAAAGAAAAAGGAAGGGGGTTCAACTACCGCACTGTTTTTTAGATTAAGAAAAATGCCAGATGCTCTGAGTCTCTCCCTCAAAAGAGTGTGCCCTAGGTGGCATACAGGCCTCCAGTATAGGAACAGAGGAGACAGAGGAAGACTCCAATAGGAATAAGAGCTTATAGAAAAGGGTCCAAAAAGCCCATTGTGGAATTCCACATTATCACTCCATGGAAAGAGGTGTGAAAGGGATTGTTGCACAAACAACGCCAAGCATATTGAAGGCATCGACATGAATCTCGATATTTACACTTCGTGAAACGTATTAGAGCAGAGCAGTGCACTTTTCACTTTTTGAAGGCTTGAAGGCCATACTGCCCCGAGTGCGAAGAGCGCGCGAACGTCTTTTTCGAGCACAGTATTTTCGTGTGTACATAATTATAACAGAAAGAAGGCATCCATGAACTCTAGTCGTAGATTCATACTGACATCAATGCCGCAGATAAAGAGAGATGAGAACAGGTGATTTTGAAGGACAAAGAATTATGGCCTCCGAATGCAGTCTCGATATTTGTGCGGCGTGAAACGTATCCCAACAATTCCATCTCTTATGAAAAGGAGCCACATCAGAATAAATAAGGGGATATTTGATGCTAACATCGAATATTAAGGCGACTCGCGATGTAATGATCAGTTCAGACAGAGGAAACAGAAGAGGGAAGTATTCCGACAGAGAGAACCGCCAGCTAGAGAAGAGTGAACTGTGTTCCCCCGAGCTTACTCCTCCGTGGAGGAGATCGCGGCTTGTAGGGAGGCTGGTACTGGCAGGGAGGGAGAATATTTGTTTAGAAGGCGAACGAGGGACGTTGGGAATTGCTGAGAACTCACCGGGCTTCAAATTGCCACGAACCAATGACGGTATGCAAGCGCTTGATATACCTCGATCTATATTGAGCTCATAGGATATCAATGCGGTAGATCAAGAGAGCGCGCAGTGCGCCATTGGCGTTGTCCGGAATTAGATCATCGGAATCCTGATTTTCATCGATTTAGAGATATACCATTCAGATATTTGAGAGTGGAGAAACATAGGAGATTCAGGAGCTGGAGAGGTTTCGCCTTTCCAGCTCCTGAATCTCCTATGTTCCACCTTCTGGAGAGGTTTCGCGTCGATCTCAACGAGGGAGAACTACAGGGAATACCGATATATCTCTGAGATGCTCTAGACATCAAAACCACGATACCAATCGATAATAAAGTTGTATTCTGGTAAAATATGTAATAAGAGGGCGGAATCGTCGTATACAGACCCGGAAATTAGTAAATCTCAGCAAAATTCGATCCTTTCTCCTTAGGAAGGAAGACTTCCATTCTTCTTCCGGTCTCGATCCCTTACCAGATGCTTGCCTCCCAATGTCCTTCTAGGTTGTTGTGCCGGAACTCTCCCTCACTTCCGAACACTTCTCGAGCCTTCTCGACCCTCCTTTCTCTTCTTATACCCAGAGACTAGAGACTGTGATCCCTACGGATAGCCCAGACAGTCAGAGAAATCCTTTAAAGGCGGCAACCCAAGAAGATTTGCATAAGCGGATTACGTCTGCCCCTGAAGCAATATCTCTGGCTGTCTGAGTCTCGACTATAACCATGATCTCTCGTCGATTCCGGCACAGAAACATATTGGAAAGAGTCATTGTCCAGGAGGGCAAGGGCAGTATACTTCATGCAAATCTCCTATAGATGATCCCAGATCAAGGTTCGGTACCGGGTAACAGAAGTCAACTTTACCGTAAGAGGCTAAAATAAAAATCCTTCATGGCGGACTAGATGGCAATTGGGAAGACGGAGGAACAATATTCGCCATGGAGAAATTGTTTTCAACACAATCAAGGTGAGAGCATCTCTATGGCCATACGGGATGGAGAGGATTGGACCAGACACAAATACAATTCTGTTTCATGACACTGACCATGCTATGTGAACAGGACTACAGACCAATAGTCGACTGAGTGACGTTCAATAAATCACAGATTTCATAAATAGATAATCTAATACCTAGAAGAGAAAAAAATAATCTAATACCTAGAAGAACCTGGATGTGTTGGAAATTCTAGATGTGTTTCAGGTGCACTTCTAATGCATTCGTGGAAAATCCGATACTGATTCATGATCGCCATTGCCCCTAAACCCAAAAACAATAATTGCAAAATGGAACGGAGTGTATTCCTACCGAGAACAGGACGAGAAATGGGTAATGGTCATAGAGAATTCCCGTTCTCCTTCTAAAGGTCTATGAGAGGGACGAGGGGAACGGGCGAATATAAGATTCAGTCCTCCAGTCCTCGGTACACGCGAGCCTCACTAGAATGTTTCAGGGATATTAGGCACTAGCCTCTGATGAGAGCAGCTCTCTCATTGTAAGAATGACATGGTTCACGCTAGCTCGGAATTCAGTAAATCAGACATTCAAAGCAAAGTGATACATTCGACAATTGGATTAAGTTTCATCACCCGCTATATTAGTGAGCGTCGGATCTAACAAGAATGATGCGAACTGGTTTGGCGTTGGAAACCAAGGGAAAAAATATATCTCAAAGACAGAGGATCCCGGATTCTTATCGGACAATGAAGGAGAAAGAGGAATCTCTTTTGCGTGTTAGAGAACCCCGCGATTTACGTGAAAAGAATCACGCAAAGGAAGGAATGCTGAGAGGGAGAAGGAGAAGGAGCAGGACAGGAAGGAGGACGAGGACAACGAGGAGGAGGATGAGGAGGAGATGCTGGACGAGGTGAAGGAGGAGGAGGAGGAGGAAGAAGAAGGGGAGAAAGGAGGGTCTAAAAGGACAGACTGTGAAGGAACCCCCCTGCCAAGCGTCCCCTTTAGTAGAGAGTACACTATCTTGAGAGACGGCAGAGAAACAGAGAGGGCAATAACCATCGGAGATAGTCTGACATAAGAGGGGATAGGGCAGAGGAGGGGGGAGGAGGGGG